>QMFG01002548.1:0-12141 GCA_003314545.1 Ramaria sp. MG151
TAATGACAAGAAATAATTACCGTCTGTATAGACAGAGAAGAAGGCCGTCTTTCACCTCAGTGAAAAATTCTTCTTCGTCAATGGACTGCCCTTCCGGGTTATGCCACGTAGCGTCGTCCAACCACTGCGGTTCAGGATCGAAAGATGGACGACATTCTGCCATAGGCTCTGGAGCTCCAGAGTTGCAAATATATGCACCCTCTCTGTGCGAGAATAGATACACGCTAAATTCCATCGCCTCCACATTCGTATCGGAGTCCCACTGAAAGGTGCACACATCTCCTGGATCAGAAGGACTGCTCATGACCGTCAGATCAGTGATCCATCCGTGTTCAACCGTAGTTACTGTTATCGTTCCAGCTGTCAAAGAGTAATCCCAGAGGTATAGTAAGGCGACCCTGACCAAGTTTCAACTCGTGTGGGGCAATCGAGAGGCCATGCTGAGCGATGATTGAGGGAGCGAGGTGATGCAATGCATTCCATGCATGCATCTCATCAAGATTGTCATATGATAAAGTAAACCACCTGAACACACTTGCAGGGGTAGTGAGAGGGCAAAGTCTGGGATAGAGGATGTAATCAAACAGGTCATAAACGAGAGAGTGAACTTGCCATCGTTTTTGGCAAGGTTTCCCACCATCGGTCACTATATCTTCTGCAGGAATGTAATCGAGGGACTTGCCGCCGCTGCGAAACCAGATTCTGCTTGTAACAAGTGGTGAATGTTGTCAACAACCACAAAGTCACAAGTTCCTGTTACATAACCAATATCTCCCAATCCGGTGGGATGGACAAAGAACCGACTCGGAGCCAGCCAGCCTCGCTCGAAGAATGCAGTCCCAAGCATCGGGAGGCTGAGATCGTCATAGCGACATTGAAGAATATCCAAGAGGTCGTCAGAGCTTGGCAGTCGCTGTAATAACTCGCACAAACAATATGCTATCGACGACGCTGGGTCGCGACCGTAGGATATCCCCCTGTGGTAAATATTCAGCACTAACACAGTAATGCTTATGATGGGTTATACAAACAGTGGAATGGATGCCCAAATACCTTCATAAACATTGGGCTACCATGATTCATTACCACGACTGGGATCAACTCAGACTTTGTGCAACTTACCTCATCGTCCTCCTCATATGATAATTCACCTGCATATATCAGCTTCCACTGATGTCCATTGAAGCCGGGTTGGACACCAAAATAAAGACCTTTGGCCTTGGGATACATCAGCTAAGGGTAGATTAAACAAAAGTGATCCACTACCAGAGCCCAAGCAAGGGAAGGAAAGCACCCTGTTTCTAACTGCTGGAATTCTGTCAAGGCCTAATTATCGATTATTAAATAGTTGAATGAGAACCCAAGAACATGGCATACGCTCAGGGATGTTCGCTGCTCCAACGTGCATCAGTTACACGCAACCTCATGTTTGTGTGCAGCGACGAACCATATTATATATACCATAAATTGCCTCTACTGGATTTGAACAATGTCCTCCAGAGCCAACTTCCTAAATTCTCAAGATGATCACCAGAGAGGTGATACTCCTGGAATGGGATACAACTCTGCTCCCTCCAACAAGCTGCGATAAGGGCTCCTGTGAACACTCGACAGTCAACTCCAAGAGAGGCTTACAGAATGTGTCGCTGATTATTGAGTGTTTTCAGAAACTAAGGAATTGTGAAAAACAGCCTAAAATCTCAAAAAGGCCTCTTACTATTTCGGCCTTTCCGGGAGACCATCGTACTTCTTCACCAACACTATTCTATTGTCATAACGCTTCGCTCTCTGCAGCTCAACTCTGACAGAACAGGCAGGTCGAGAACGTGGGGAGAATAGATATTGACCGATTGTCTCCAAAGGGATGTCTAAGTATGAATCTAGATGTTAAGATGCATCAGCGCATGGGGAATTTCTGGAATTATTATCAGTACGTGCATAAGGGTCGTACCACCCTGCAGACGTTGTAGGGTTCCTGTGGCGAATGAGATCCTCGATGCGCAGGACCCCATTGTATGTTGCTCGTCCAACAATCTCCTGTGAACTGACCGCTCTTGTGATATTGTGGAGCTTTGAAGCCATGTCCATTGAACTGGAAGCGGAATAGAAAGCATAATGACTGGCCTAACTGCCATTGAAGTATCCACACCTAGCAGAAGCTACATTGTCGGAATGAGCAGAATTTAGTGTTTATGCGGATAATCAGCTTACCAAACTGGACCTCTGCCTGTCTGACAACCGCTTCTCCAGCATCGTGATATCGAAATCACGATCTCCTGCGTTGAAAAAAGTTTTCACCGTCGACGAAGACGCCGTTCTTTTCACAACCTTGAGAACATCTTCCTAATAAGAAAAGGAAATAGAATATTTGTTATATTTATTTTGTATTTGTTTGAAGTTTATTTGAATTTTTATTGAAGTTGTCCAAAGCGACTTTTAGACGCTTGTTCGATAATCTAAGCGGAGTTGAATAGAGATGCGGGGGATAAGCTGATGCGGGGGCAAAGTGTCAGCGCTAAAGGTTCGCGTACACTGACGCGACACTTGTAACAGATAAAGCTCAAACTTAACAAAGTTTGAGATAACTATTGAGTCAAATAGATTACTTGAATTGAGAGCAAATGGCCAGTGACGATTTGCTAACAAAGAGATGGTTGTAGAGAGGTCAAGCAAGAAATTCAGAATATGGGAGACTCTGTGGAGTTTTACTGCCTTAGATTATACCAAGAACTACAAGTGTATTTAAAGGAAAACCTAGCTAGTGAGTGTCCTTTGTGAATCAGCAAGAAATAATAGGGTGATGGAGCGGTTCTGGGGTTGCAATCTACATGAGGGAAGAAATGCACAAATGTGTAACTAAAAGCTATCTAAAGCGCCTGAAACCGATCAGTGTGCTATGGGAACTACAGATCATGCATTCAACAATTATATTTAACAGAAAGAACAAAGAAAAGGATAATAAGAAAACAGATTTGAATATTTATTCTATTTTATTTTGTATTTGTTTGAGTTTTATTTGATTTTTATTGAGGTGCTTCAAAGTGGCTTTCAAGCGCTTGTTCAATAATCTAAGCGGCGTTGAATTGAGATGCGGGGGATGCGCTGATGCGGGAGCAAAGTTTCAGCGCTACAAGTTCGCGTACACTGATGCGAGACTTGTAAGGTAGAAGTCACAAAGAACGGGCACCCTTTACGTAATATGGGCGCCTACGTCACGTGAGCGCAAAATCTTTTCACAAAAAATGAAAAGTGCTAGAATTTGCCCGGAAATTAGTTTTTTTTAATATGCTAAAAAAAAATATAATTCTGCAATAAAACAGACTGAGCTTCCATGTCTCCACTGCTACCACCCCCCCACCCTACAGTCTACCCATCCTGTCC
Source organism: Ramaria sp. MG151 (assembly GCA_003314545.1). Classification (NCBI taxonomy): domain Eukaryota; kingdom Fungi; phylum Basidiomycota; class Agaricomycetes; order Gomphales; family Gomphaceae; genus Ramaria; species Ramaria sp. MG151. Next base: position 3,382 of record QMFG01002548.1, read on the forward strand.
GTACCAAAGACCATTTACGTGATCGATAGCCGAGGGACCGAGTCACGTGATATCGGCTATCAACCACGTGACCTGCAAAATTCTCTTCGTGAAAAATGAAAAGTGCTACAATTTGCGCAGGAATTACAAAAAAAAAATTTTTTTTTTTTGGATATTTTGACCTTAAAATTGCTACTAGTCACTCAGTTTTGTGTTTTTTTCTAAAGTCTCTGCAACAAGTCTTAGCAAGTAATATACTAAACATATTCTAGGAGCTAAATTTGTGTTTTATCCCTCTCCTAATATCTAGCGATTTTGAAGAAAATGAGCTTCACACTTATGTAAGGGGTGCCCGTTCCTAGTGACTTCTACCTTAGATAGAGATAGAACTCAAAGTTAACAAAATTGAGATAATCCTTGAGTTGTATAGATCACTTGAATAGAAAGCAAACAGGGGGTGACGATTTGCTAGCAAAGAACTGATTACAGAGATATAGAGCAATAGATTCAGATAATAGGGGACTTGTGGAGTTTTTACTGCCTTGGATTGTACCGAGAATTACAAGCGTATTTAAGGGAAAAGCTACCTAATGATAGTCCTTTGTGATTCCAAGAAAAATAATGGGGTGATGGAGTGGTTCTGGGGTTGCAATCTACATGAGGGATGGAATGCACAAATATGTAACTAAAACCTATTTAAAGCACTTGAAACAGGTCTGTGTGCTATGAGAACTACATATCATGCATGCAACAATTTTATTAAACAGAAAAGAACAAAGAAAAAGCAAGAGAAAAATTCTGAAACTTCATTTTGAAGCTCCAGGTGCTTGTTGAAATGAAATGGAAGTGATCAGCTTCATTTGGGGATTGGTGACAATAGGGGTGACTCAAAATGGTAAATAGATTATCGTATGTGCATTTGGAAGTGCTTCAGATGCATGTGGCTGTCAATCGTAGACTATTTGAGCCTGTTTGTGTCCGAACGCATATATGCATGCATTCGTGCTCACATGGGCTTGGGGATCCTTCGCCAAGTACTTCTAAAAATGTAAACAAAGTGTATTCTAAAGCCTGAGGCTTTGAATTGACATCAGTAATGTTTTTATGTTGTTTTTCTGGTTTATTCTAGATGGTGCTACTGATCCATCAGTAGATTACGTAATCTGGGATCACATGGTAGAATAGATACTAATAACAAAGGAGAGGGAAAAATTCTGAAACTTCATTTTGAAGCTCCGGGTGCTTGTCTTAATGAAATGGAAGTGATCGGCTTCGTTTGGGGATCAGTGACAATAGGGGTGACTTGAAATAGTAAATAGAATGTCTCATTCATGTTTGGAAGTGTTTCAGAGACATGTGGTGCTCAATTGGTGGCTGTTTGAGCCCGTTCGTGTCCAAATGCATATATGCATGTGTTTGTGCTCGCATGGGCTTGGGGATGCTTCACTGGTTGATTCTAAAAATATAAACAGAGTATATTCTAAAGCCTGAAGCTTTGAATTGAGGTTAGTAATATTTTTATATTGTTTTTCTGTTTTTATTCAAGGTGGCACCACTGATCCATCAGTGGATTACATAATCTGAGATCGCATGGTAGATAGATAATAATAACACTTCTAATATTCTACCATTCCAGAAAGAGGCATAAATTTATACAGTGAAAGGACCTAAGCTAGAACATACGCTTCAAACTCATCAAGTTTCATCTTGAGTGCAGTTGGAGCAGCATCCCATTTTCCGTCCATATTTTCCGCAATGGTGACTAGACAGTCTGGGATGAAGTGGGTTAGGTATTGCAGTCTTTCCGTGTTCCTTTTGGAGATCTATGAATGCAAACAAAGTTAGCAGACGACATGAACGCGCCGAGGTGAGATACCTGAACAGTCTGTATACTCAGCATCGCCAGCTTGAAAGCGGCACTGAGCCCCAAAACGAGGGCGAGTGTTCCTGGTAAGTGGAGGAGATTGGTTGAGATGTCCATTTCGTGGGGTGTACCGTGGTGGAAAGAGTTGAAAGGTCTACTGTGTGAGGGTCACTGGTGGAGGAAGACAGCAGCTCAAGGGAGGCTGTGCTGTGAGTAGCGCTGGGAAAATACTGGATGTAATGTGCCCAGCTTCGGGAGCCAACGCGATTCTGAGCCGTTCCCTAACTTTCCCATAGCATGTGAACATAGTTACTGGATAGTCGAAGAAGATTTAACAAGAGCTATTTGAATGAGGATAATATCGTTCCTTTAGTGTATGGGTAGTTTCAGATCAGGGTGTAATCCATAAATTTAAGCATTTCCCAGCTCCTCAAGGAATAATCAATACCGTTGTTGAAGGGGGTGGCCTGTGGGAGAGGAGTAAACGCTGGGAGTGGGAGGCCATTAGCGCCGGAGGAAACCTCGGTACTGCGGAGGTGCTGAAACTGGGAAAAGTGGTCACAGTGACTGTAACGGTCTGCGGAATCAAATGTCAGCGCTTAAAATTCGTGTGTAGTGATGCGAACTGTAGATAGAGAGATAACTGTAACTTAACAGTTTTGAGACGAGTACTGGATTCAATAGAATGCTTGAAATGATGATGAACGGCCAGTGATGATTCATTAACAGAGCAAGCGATGTTGAGATATCAAGCAAAGATGTAGAGATAGTTCTGAGACTGTGGAGGTTATACTGCCTTGGATTCTGGAGAAATTTACAAGCGTACTTATAGTGAGAGCTAGCTAGTAATTGTCCTTTGTGTTCCCAAGAAGAATATTGGGGCGATGGAGCGATTCTGGGGTTGCAGTCTACATGAGGGAAAGAATGCACAAAAATGTACTAAAAATATGTTTAAAATATCTGAAACTGATCGTGGTGTGGTAGGAAATGTGGATCATGTGTTTCACTACTATACTGAGCCAAAAGAACAAGAAAAAAATAACAAGAGAAAATCCTGAAACTCCATTTCGAAGCTCTGGGCGCTTGTTTAAATGAAATCAAGGCGATCAGCTTCATTCGTGGATCGGCGACGATAGGGGTGACCAGGAATGGAAGTGAGAGTGTCGTAGTAGTAGATAGATGTGTTTCAGAGCCACGCAGGGCTCGATCGGTGGCTATTGGAGCCCGTTCGTGTCCGAAGCGCATATATGCGCACATTTGTTCCTGCATAGGCTGGGGATCGTTGGCCGAGTAGTCCTAAAAATATAAACAGATCATATCCTAAGGTTCAAGGCCTTGGATTATCATTAGTAGTTGTTTTTATTGTGTTTTATTGTTTTTATTCTGTGCGGTGCTACTGATGCATCAGTAGATTACATAATGTAATGTTCGCGCGGTAAATAGATAGTAAAATAACAGGTGCAGTTCTTCAAATCAATTGCGGCAAAGGGATGATCCTGACCCCATGAGACCGCCTGAGACACCCGTATTGCTGATACGAGCCACAGCTTCGGCTTGTGTGTCGCACATAAAAGTCAGTCATTGTGGGAGACGGAGCGGGGGGGGAGAATAAATTTTATCTTTTGTGATGACCGATCTTGTGCGTGGGACACAGGGTTTCAATGCAATAAACGGGGGACAAGAACCGCCAAAGCACTCACTTCCTTCACCCAGCAGCTCCATGCACAGCTCCCCCCTGAACCAATTCATTGCAAGCCATGCTCCTAGGTCCTTTCTGCACAACCGTCTACAGGTCCCAACTATGTTCTAGTTTTTATCATTCTGCAGCCGACAAGAATGTAGGGAACTTGATTGATTGGGGGTGTTTAGTTACTTATAGAGTCATGCTGTGATGCTAACATGTAGTACACGCATTTGTAGTACCTATTGGTTGGCCGTAATGAGCCTGCTGACTAAACACGTCGGGAAATCCCTACTCCCTGCCGAGTAAGGCCTAGCTTGACGTGGTTTCGTGGGTCGCTAAGGATACCTCCGAGTGATTTGGGGCGTTGAATCCAGCTCCGTACACAGCTGCCCCAGAACAATACATCGTGAGGCACCCTCATAGCTCCTTTCTGCCCAACCATCCACTGCAGTCAAAATGTTTTCCAAACTTTTTTTGTCATTCTGCAGCCATTGGTGTCCATAATCAGAGCAAGGCAGCTTGGTCTACATAGACTTCTTCATTGGTAGCATCGTTTTGGAAACACATCCATAGCAGTCCCCATCACTTTCATCTGGCTGTGAGAAGAGAGAAAGATGTAGGGTGTAGAATGAGAAACAATTCAAGAGGTCAAATAGGGTAGCAAATACCTGCAAGTCAAAAGGCTACCGTGGTTTTTCATATCCGCCTAAACTGCGATGACTTACCAGGGACCAGCAATACACCCATATTAATACACGTCTTGCAAGGAGATTTGTAACGTGAATGTAATACCAAGCACATAACCTCATACCCAAATAGGACAAGGTTATATGCGAGCCCCCTGACCAGAACATGTATCTGGTGGTGTGGAATCATGACTGCTAGCTCATGAGGTGCGACTCCAGGAGAAGCAGTGTCAGAAAGAACACGGTTGCACATACACCCCACAATAATTCAATGGACTCGTCTAGTAGCTTGGTACTCATGATGGGGGTAGATGATGTCTCAACAACGGATCTTAGGATAATGCATATAGGAGGGATATGAGTGAGTGAATCTCTTGTGAGTAGAGAAACCACTCTAACCTGCTACGACGATACCCATGACAAACACGAAGTTTTCTGCCAGTACTGGGCCTGGACTGCGAATGATGAGTCCAGCCCCCATTCGCATCCCTAGTCCTTGCGATGAACATATTTGATGTTACCGATCTGGGGGAGCTTGCAAGGTACAGCATAAATTACTACGTAAACAATAGGCTTGATTAATTCATTGTAAAGAGAAAGAGATATCATAGTTCCTAGTCACCTAAGGATGTAGAGGGTCCAGCAAGCGAGAAGGGTGTGTTTAAAGTCACCCATTTCAAAGAGCTGCTGGAGGCAATCGCAGTGGCGGTGGCAGTGGACTGCAAAATGGTGCTAATTGTAATGTGAGAGAGGAGAGGACCGAGGAAGGGCTTAGAGTCACGGTCTGCACGGGGGATGTGCAGATGACGTCTGGGCTGGTATTCACTACTTTTAGCAACTGATCAGAATGCCAGGGTAGCCAACTGGAAGAAAACATCCTGTGAGGGTTTCAATAACCGGCATACACACTGGCCGATGCAAAGTTGTGAGACCTACTTTTGGGGACTGAAAAGAATGCTGGGGTAGCCAGCTTGAAGAAACTAACTAATAAAGAATATAATGAAGATTTTTATCTATCTTATTTTATTTTATTTGATGTGTTTTTGGTGTTTTCTTCAGGTTTGTTCAAGGCGGCTCTTAAGCGCCTAAAGTATAATCTAAGCGAGATGTAATTCTAGCGCGGGGGATGTGCTGATGCGGAAGCAAAAAGTAAGCGCTTAAAGTTCGCGTACAGTAACATGAACTGTAGATAGACAGATAGCTGCAACTTAATGATTTTGAGATGAACAATGAGTTCAATAGAGTGCTTGAATTGATGACGAACGGCCAGTGACGATTCGCTAACAAAGCAGGCGATGTTGAGATATAAAGCAAAGATTTGGAGACTGTTCTGAGAGTGTGGAGGTTATACTGCCTTAGATTCTGGAGAATTTTACAAGCGTACTTATAAGGAGAGCTAACTATTAATTGTCCTTTGTGTTCCCAAGAAGAAAATTGGGGCGATGGAGCGATTCTGGGGTTGCAGACTACATGAGGGAAAGAATGCACAAAAATTGTACTAAAACATGTTTAAAATACTTGAAACTGATCATGAGGTGGTAGGAGTTGTGGATCATGTGTTTCACTACTATACTGAGTCAAAGGAACAAGAAAAACAATGACAGAAAATCTTGAAACTCCATTTCAAAGCTTTGGGCGCTTGTGTAAATGAAATCGAAGCGATCGGCTTCGCTCGTGGATCGGCGACGATAGGGGTGATCCGGAATGGAAATAGAAGTATCGTAAGAGTTGCTGGAAGTGTTTCAAAGCCACGCGGGGCTCGATCAATGGCTATTGGAGCCCGTTCGTGTCCGAAGCGCATATATGCGCACGTTCATCCCTGCATGGGCCGGGCATCGTTGGCCGAATGATTCTAAAGATGTAAACAAATAATTTCCTAAGGCCCAAAGCCTTGGATTGACATTAGTACTTGTTTTTATTAGTTTTTATTGGTTTTATTCTAGGTGGCGCTACTGATGCATCAGTAGATTACGTAATGCAAAGCCGCGTGGTGGGAGAAGAAGAAATAATAAAATAACACTAACCTGTGAGGGTTTCAGTGGCTGGCATATCACCCTGGCTGATGCAAAGTTGGGAGACATACTTTTGTTGACTAACAAGAAGGCAGAGGTAGCCAGCTGGAAGAAAACAGCCTGTGAGGGTATTAGTGACCGGCATACATCCCATCCGACGCAAAGTTGAGAGACTTACTTTCTTGGATGAACAGACTCGTAGGAGGCTAATTCATCCCTCCTACCGCTCAGATGGGCCCAGCCTCTAACATGGTCCATCGCTCAACGCTGAGAACCAGCGCGATATCGACAAAGAGAAAGGGCAGCAAATATACGAGGAGCAAGCAAAGTTGCTTCTTCAGCAGAGACGTGAGTGTGGACTAGAAGTAGAATGTAAAGAAAAGAAGTCAGGCTCCAGAGCTTCGTGAAGATGGAGCAGAGTAGAAGACCATCAAGACACCGGCAAGCCGAAGGAAGTAGTTAGGAAGCCCCATGGTGCATCAGAGGGTTCACTGGCAGAGATGGCAGAAGACAATGCGAAGGGATGAGAAATTAGCCGAGATGAAGCTGCTCCGACGGCAGAGGGATACAGATGGAAGATAGAGAGCATAGGTTATAGGTCCAGTGTAGACAAGCAATTAACGTTACAGAAAATGGTGCACGCAAAGAGAAAGCAGAGCGATAACCAGAAGTAGCTCTAGCACCGCCGAGATGAAGGTGTTGCGACAGCAGAGAGATATGGAGAATAGGGTGTAGCACCAACATAGCCAAAGAGATGTCAGTGAAGGGTGAAAAAGTTGTAGTTCGGACTTAAGGGAGGAGAGCAATTTATGTGTGCTTGAGGTCCTGTTCTATCGGTATCTCCAGATATGCACCATTGTCTGCTTTGGCTAGGAAGTGGGAGAATAGAAGAAGCGAGGAGAAGAATTAACAAGAGGAATATGAGTGGCGAGTGTTTTTGGGTGCGAATGCAAGAAGAGACGAGTGCAGTGGGAAGGAGGTGGGTTAGAAAGCACCAAAATGCAAGGGAATGGGACATAAAGTAAAAAGAGAGAGGGTGAAGGACGAAAATAAAAGCAAAGCAGGAAAAAATAGAGAATGGGTGAAAATAGGTTTGAAGACGAGGAGAGCGAGTGGCAGCGAAAAGGACGAAGACAATAAGAGAAGACAGAAGAGTGAAATGAAAACAAAGGACGGTGGTCAGACTGGAGAGTGGGGGTGGTAGGAGTGGAGACGGGAGTCTAATATACAGCAACGCTGGTGCACTCGCTTTCGGCCAGTTCCACGCGAAGATGACATGACTAAGCGACACCTCTCAAGCGCAGAAAAACTTGGGCGGAATTGACCACATTCCTGGTAAGTTTGTGTACACATATTGAGGAGCGAGGTTGCAAACTGTAGTGAATGTGTTAGACTATTTCCCTTAAGTGTGCAATATAATTGTCCATTAGAATCCAATATATTAAACCCTTAAAATGGGGCATTCCTCAGCCTTTCACAAACGTTTGATCTTACCGGGAACAATAATCATCAACAGGGAATCTCATGGCGCAGATCTAGATTAGCGTCGACTCAGCTGTCAGAACATATCAAGTGCTTTCCGATAACCCAAAGCTATACAGGTCTACTCCTTTTCCACGCAGGGTTCCTGTTGGATTTTCTGGTGGTGCTGAACAGGGACCATGCGATGAAAATGCGGTTGAGCTGAGCGGTGGTGGTGGCTCGTTGTAAACAGATGTCCCGTTACTAAGCAACTATAACTAATGTTGTGCGGCCACCAATGCCACTCGGATTATTCCAACAGTCCCAACTCTCTGTCTGTACTCAGTAACAACGATGAACGAGTACATCTTGTAGCTCTAGTCGATCTCTATGTTATATTGTTTCTTACATCATATACATATATAGCTGATGCTGCTATGACCGCTTATATGTTACGCCCATTCGCTCCGACTTTCAGGTATACTCCGATTTTTGCTGCTTTCAACGAGAGTGCCATACATGTCCATTGTCGCGCTTGGTCGCGACTGTCACACTTTGTTTGTCGGTCTCATTTTTTTGACACATAGCGAGATCTCCAAGAGTGTTCCATAAATTATTTTATTTAGCTGATGGATCACATTTGAACAAGAAACGCAGTTCGCTATCATAGCAGACGAGAGTGGGCATTAAAAAACCCCGTAGGGAAAAAGCTTCAATATCCAGTTTCTGTACATCAAGGACAAAAATACAATCGGTGTAAAAAAACCATGAATACCCTTCAAAATTGGCACCCCAAAAGTTCTAAGGGTAAAGCCCGGCTGGTTGGCAGGAGACATGCAGGTCAGTCATGTCTTCTTCCAAATCGGGGCGGGACGTCGGCCTTGGAGGTTCAGTACTGTACAATAAGCATTGATGATACTCACTTGACTAGCTCGAAGACCCCGCTGATGTCGATGGAAGATACGTGTTGAACAGAGAACCTCTCACGATCCATCGCCCCACACCCGATCCACTCTCCCTGTCTAGACTATCAGCAATGATTCTGCCTGGAAACGGAAGAATATAACTCACAGG
>QMFG01002552.1:0-19114 GCA_003314545.1 Ramaria sp. MG151
CAGGGCTAAGGCTTTTGGATAGGAAGGCTATAGGGTGCCACTTGTCATCCTCAGATTGTTGAGAGATAACTGCTCCTGTTGCAAAGTCCGAAGAGTCGGCCTCCACTTCCGAGTGTCATCCGGGAATGCCAGGACCGGGGCCGAGGTGATGAGTTCCTTGAGTTTGTGAAAGGCCACATCCTCGGGTCCACCCCACTTCCAGGTATCTCCTTTCTTTGTCAGGTCAAAGAGAGCTTGGGCATGGTGTGAGAAGTCCTTGATGAATCTTCGGTAGAAGTTCACAAACCCGAGAAAGGCTTGCACCTCTTTTCGGGTCTTCGGAGTCAGCCAATCTGTAACTCCCTTGACCTTAACTGGGTCCATCTCGGCGTGTCCTTTGGAGATGATGAGTCTGAGGTACTTGATGGATATATGTTCAAACTCGCACTTCTTGGGTCTGAGACAGAGCCCATGCTCTCGGAGCCTCTCCATTACTCTTCTGACTACCATCCTGTGTTCAGAGATAGTCTTAGAGAAAATGAGGATGTCATCCAAGTACATGCAGACTACCCCTTCCATGATGACGTCTTGGAAAATGTCATTCATCATCATTTGGAAGGTGGCCAGGCTATTGGTCAGCTGTCAGAATTCAATTATTAAAGATAAAGTCATAGATGAATGGAATGTTAGTAGCATTGTTTGGAAATGTTTCTAACAATAATAAAAGGATGTTTGAAGGTAAATATAAATCCTACAGTAAAAGCAAATGACTTTTGGAATGTTTGTGAAGAGTGCATTGTTCCGAAGAGATAGATATTCTGAAAGGATTCTATCTCATAGATCGAATAAACTTCGCAGTTCATGTCAATCATAGTTGCAAGTCTCACATTCTTTCGAAGTGTGTTTGAACTAATAAAAGTGTAGTTAGAGTACTTACTCAAATGTAGACTTGACCAGGGCTTGTTGTTAGGGTAGTTTACGATGATTTGGCAAGTTGGAGTAGAACAGTCAAGTTGACGTGCAATAATTGAACTGGGGAACATACATGTGAATGTGCTATTTATATACTAGGTGGTTCGGAAGCAGGAGCGAATGAGGAGGAGTCCGTGGGGATCGGAAAGTAGCTAGGGTACATGTATGCTAATGAATGACCATAGAAAATAGAGAACAAGGGTTGGAGGAAAATTGTGAATAGAAAAAAGATTTAACGAACTAGAAATAAATCCTGAAACTTGTTTCCAAATCGCATGGCTCTTCAGATAGAGGAATCCTTGTGCTACTTCTTTAGACAACAACCTGTCAGAATCCAAATATCAGTGATAAAAGTTGTAGATGAGTGAGGTGTTAGTGATGTTGTTCGGAAATGTTTCTAATGATAGTAGAATGGTATTTGAAATTGAAGATAAATCCTACAGTAAAAGCGAATGACTTTCGGAATGTTTGTGAACAAAATGCATAGTTCCAAAGAGATAGAGGTTCCGAATGGATTCTATCTTGTGGATCAAATGAACTTTACAGTTCATGTCGATCTCAGTCAATGATTTCACATTCCATAAAGTAGGTTAAACTAATAAAAGTAAAATTGGAGTGCTTACTCAAATATAAAGTTGTTGCTTGAGGACGAGTTGGCAAGTAGGAGTAGCGAAGTCAAGTTGACATACAATAATTGAACTAGGGAACATACATGCGAATGCATTTAGCTATATACCGAAGGGTTCGGAAGTGAAAGCGAATGGGAATGAGTCTGTGAGGATCGGAAAGTAGCCAAGGTACATGTATACTAATTAAAGGCCAAATAAAACAAAGAACAATGATGGAAGAAAAATTGTGAATGAAGAAAAGGATAATAGACTATCACCAACTCCTGAAACATGTTTCCGAATCACGTGGCTCTTTGGGTAGGGATAGCCATGCCTAAATCTTTCGGAGAGTCATTATGAGAGTCTAGAACATTCATATCATTAAGTCTGATGATATGGCATGTCATCGCAAGCTTTGAGTGAATATGAATAACTCAATCAATAATTTCATGGTGAAAGATGGGGATAGTGATGGGGATAGTCAGGGTGGTTCTTTTCTAAAAAAAGAATATGATTGGACCTGACCAATGATTGTTTCACTAGATGGAGTGACGGAGTCGAAGTGATAGATAAAAGAGTTGTTGGATGAAATTGATGGGAGTGTGGGAATGTTGCTTTGGACTTCGGACGAAATGCTTCAGAAGAATTGCTTCGGAACGAGGATGATATGAATGTAATGTCCAAATTGTGATCATGACACAACCCTGAATGTTGGAGATGAACACGTCAACATGTTAAATCATATATCCTGTCACCATAAGCTTTTGGAAGCATAGAATTGACCCTGACATTGAGTTCCAAGAATTAGATGGGGATAGTGTAGATGCTTCTTTTGTGAGAAAAGGGTAATGATAGGACCTGATCTGTCGGTTAGATCATTGTGATGTTATCAGGGTGAATCATGGTGTTAAAGGTGATGAAATATTCAATGGCACATGTATGATGAAATTGTTGATGGTTCGGATTCCGAACAAACAATTCAGAGGGAAGTTGTTTGGAGGGTTCAGAAGGTGAAGCAAGACACAAATCATGATTGTGACATCAGCCCAAAGAACATCACCCAAGGTTCAAACAGGCCTCGGTTGGTTCTGAAAGCTGCCTGTCACGATCACAATTTGGACATCCCATTCATACCATCCTCGTTCCGAAGCAATCCTTCCAAAGCATTTCTTCCGAAGTCCAAAGCAACATACCCACATTCTCATCAATTTTATCCAACAACTCTTTTATCTATCATTTCAACTCAAACACTCCATCTAGTGAAACAATACCTGTGAAACAATCATTGGTCAGGTCCAATCATATTCTTTTTTTAGAAAAGAACCACCCTGACTATCCCCATCACTATCCCCATCTTTCACCATAGAATTATGGATTGAGTTATTCATATTCACTCAAAGCTTGTGATGACTTGCCATATCATCAGGCTTAACGATATGAACGTTCTAGACTCTCATAATTCCTCTCCGAAAGATTTAGGCATGGCTATCCCTACCCAAAGAGCCACGTGATTCGGAAACATGTTTCAGGAACTGGTAATAGTCTATTATCCCTTTTTTCTTCATTCACAATTTTCCTTCCATCATTGTTCTTTGTTTTCTATGGCCTTTAATCAGTATACATGTACCTTGGTTACTCTCTGATCCTCACGGACTCATTCCCATTCGCTTTCTCTTCCAAATCCTTCGGTATATAGCCACACAATCCGCATGTATGTTCCCTCGTTCAATTATTGTATGTCAACTTGATTCCTCTACTCACATTTGCCAACTCGTCCTCAACTCACCTTAAAACAACAACTTTGTATTTTTTGAGTAAGCACTCTGATTCCACTTTTATTAGTTAAATCCACTTCAAAGAATGTAAGATCATTGGCTATAATCGACATGAACCGCCAAGTTCATTCAATCTATGAGATAGGATCCTTTTGGAAAATCTATCTCTTCGGAACTATGCATTTCATTCGCAAACGTTCCGAAAGCCATTCGCTTTTACTGTAGGATTTCTATTCACTTTCCAAAACCATTCTATTATCATTAGGAATATTTCCGAACACATTTACTAACCCAACATTCATCCACATCTTTTATCACTGATATTTGGATTCTGACACTGCCTTCCACTCGTCTCCCTCTCGGATCTGAACATTATTATACCCCCACCAAACATCAAGTTTGGTGAAGTAGTTCGTGCCTCGAAGTTGGTTGATAAGCTCGGGGATGAGAGGAATCGGGTATTGGTTTTGACCGTCATAGCATTTAGGGCTCGGTAGTCCTGTACAAGCCTGAGTGCTTCATCTTTCTTTTGTCATGATTACAACATGGACAAATTCCTCACACCTCGGTTCTTTGAAACAACTTCTTCCGAACATTTCCTCTATCTCTACCCAAAGAGCCAAGCAATTTGGAAACATGTTTCAGGAGTGGTGGTTAGTTCGTTTCATCCCCTTTCTTCATTTACAATTCTTCTTTCATCCTTGTTCTTTGTTCTCTATGGCCTTTGATTAGTATACATGTACCTTGACTATTTTCTGATCCCCATGGACTCTTTCCCATTTTCTCTCTCTTCCGAACCCTTCGATATATAGCTAGCAGATTTGCATGTATATTCCCTAGTTCAATTATTGTATGTCAACTCAATTCTTCTTACCCAAACTTACCAACTCGTCCTAAATCCACCTTGAACAACAACCTCACATTTGAGTAAGCACTCCAATTCTACTTTTGTTAGTTGAGCCCACTTCAAAGAATGTAAGATCATTGGCTGTGATTGACATGGACTGCAAAGTTCATTCGATCTACGAGATAGAATCCTTTTGGAACCTCTATCTCTTTGGAACTATGTGTCAGAATCCAAATAATAGTGGTAAATGTTGTGAATAGATGTTGGGTTAGTAAAAGTGTTCAGAAGTATTCCTAATAATAACAGAGTGGTTTTGGAAAGCAAACAGAAATCCTACAGTAAAAGTGAATGGCTTTCGGAATGTCTGCGAATGAAATGCATAGTTCCGAAGAGACAGAGGTTCCAAAAGGATTCTGTTGTCAGAATCCAAATAATAGCAATAAATGTTGTGGATAGATGTTGGATTAGTAAAAGTGTTCGGAAACATCCCTAGTAGTAATAGAGTGGTTTTGGAAGATAAATAGGAATCCTACAGTAAAAGCGAATGACATTCGGAACGTCTGCAAATGAAGTGCATAGTTCCGAAGAGACAGAGGTTCCGAAAGGATTCTATCTCGTGAATCGAATGAACTTTGCAGTTCATGTCGATCACAGCCAATGATCTTACATTCCTTGAAGTGGATTTAACTGATAAAAGTTGGATTGAAAGGCTTACTCAAAGATATACAGTTGTTGGTGAAGTTGAGTTTGGAGCGAGTTTGGCAAGTAGGAGTGGAAAATCAAGGTGACATACAATAATTGAACTAGGGAATGTACATGCGAATGTGCTAGCCTATATACTGAACCATTCGGAAGAAAGAGCAAATGGGAATGAGTCCGTGATGGTTAGGAAGTAGTCAAGGTACATGTATACTAATTAAAGGCCATAGGAAACAGGGAAAAAGGGTGATAGGAAAATTGTGAATGAAGAGAAAAGATTAACGGACCCATAATAACTCTTGAAACATGTTTCCGAATCACATGGCTCTTCGGGTAGAATTAACCGTCCCTAAATCCTTTGGAGGGTCATCCGGAGGGTCTAGAACATTCATACCATAGAACATAATGATATGGAATGTCATCGCAAGCTTCCACACAATAGAAACAACTCAATCAATGAGTTCATTGGAAAAGATGGGGATAGTCATGGGGATAGTCATGGTGCTTCTTTTCCAGAAAAGATTATGATCGGACCTGATTATTGATTGTTTCACTAAACTTTATGGAGGGCTTCCTGAACTGCATTGGGCGACCGGATCAAATGTTTGTGAAGCATTGATGCAAGGGTGATTCAGAATTCGGAAGATCCCTTCGGAAGCATTGGTTCGGAAAGACAATGATGTAGGTGAGGTGTCCATATTGTGATCGTGACATCTGTCTCATGGATCGAATGAACCTTGCAGTTCATGTCAATCACAGCCAATGATCTTACATTCCTTGAAGTGGATTTAACTAATAAGAGTGAAATTGGAGTGCTTACTCAAAAATATAAAGTTGTTGTTTAAGATGAGTTAAGGATGAGTTGGCAAGTGTGAGTGAAAGAATCAAGTTGACATACAATAATTGAACTAGGGAATATACATGCGAATGTGCTAGCTATATACTGAACCATTCGGAAGAAAGAGCGAATGGGAATGAGTCCGTGATGGTCAGAAAGTAGCCAAGGTACATGTATACTAATTAAAGGCCATAGGAAACAAAGAACAAGGGTGGTAGGAAAATTTTGAATGAAGAAAAAGATTAACGAACCCACAATAACTCTTGAAACATGTTTCTGAATTGCATGGCTCTTCGGGTAGAACTAACCGTCCCTAAATCCTTCGGAGGGTCATCCTGAGGGTCTAGAACATTCATATCATAGAATATGATGATATGGAATGTCATTGCAAGCCTTCACACAATAGAAATGACTCAATCAATGAGTTCATTGGAAAAGATGGGGATAGTGATGGGGATAGTCAGGGTGCTTCTCTTCCAGAAAAGATTATGATTGGACCTGGTTATTGATTGTTTCACTAAACACTTCATGGAGTGATTCCTGAACTGGATTGGGTGACTGGATCAAATGTGTGTGAAGTATTGAGGCAAGGGTGATTCGGAATTCGGAAGGCCCATTCGGAAGGATTGATTCGGAAGGACAATGATATAGATGGGGTGTCCATATTGTGATCGTGACACTATGCATTTGTTCGCAAACGTTCCGAAAGCTATTCACTTTACTGTAGGATTTATTTTCACTTTCAAATACAATTCTATTATCATTGGAAGTGTTTCCAAACAGAATCACTAACACCCCACTTATCCACAATTTCTATCACTGATATTTGGATTCTGACATCTTTTTGATAAAGAAGACCAGCGAGGCCATTGGGGATTTTGACGGTCAGATCTTGCCCGAGTGAAGATTCTCCTGCAGGAATTCGTCCAACTGCGTCTGCTCGTTTGGAGATAAGGGGTACACCTTGCAGTTGGAGGGGTTTGCACCCAGCTCCAGTTCAATAGCATGGTACCGGATCCGCTGGCCTGGCAGGGTATCAAAGGAGTCCTTGGAAAAGACATCTTCAAAGTCTCGGAGGTACTCAGGGATTTCAGATGAGGCCTGATTGTTAAGAACTGAATCGGAACGGAGGCAGAGATAGAGTTGGGACTCAATATAGAGTCAACTGAGGTTCGGGGTTGGGTTGCTGAGGAGGACCGAGGCTCGGCAAACATGTCGAGTGGGACTTGGCTTCAGCTTATGTGCTGTGCCAGCTCAGAGTCCTGTCCTGTATTTCGGATGAGGCCTGATGTCACCCGAAGTTCAGGCGTGACCTTAGCGAGAGGACGAAGGAGCGTAAAGATTAGAGATAGAATATATTTGGGTATCTTAGTTGATATCAGAACTGACTATCATGTACATGGATGAGTGACTTATATACGAGGAGGTTTGGGGATCAGTGACCGAATGACTGAGGTCAGGGTTGTAAGCTACGAAGGAAAAGATCAAATGCGGTGTATGAATAGGTAAAACGTGATGGTCGGGGGTTCGGGCCCGGAAGCCCAAGGTCTCGGGAAACGGTCGGGGACGGGCTCTGACAGTACCCCCATCTTAAGGCTGAACTCATGAAGCCTTTAGGTAATTTATTATGTATCGAGGGGCAAGGTCACGTGACACATTCAGGTTGTTAGAGATATATAAGAGGCGTGTCCCATTGGGGGTAGACGCTAACTGAAATCAGAATGTCCCCCACAACCGCCCTCAAATGACCGCCGATAAGCATGCGCGTCTCCTGTGCGAAATGCAGGAATTGGAGGCAGCTGAGCAGGAGAAGGAGCGGGCCAAGAAGCTTGCTCAGGAGAAAGCGAAAGGACCAAAGCAGAAGCCAAGGCCAAGGCCATGTTATTTTACTATCTATCTACCGCACGAATGTTGCATTACATAATCTACTGATGCATCAGTAGCGCCGCGCACAAGAAAATACAAAAACTATATAAAAACTATTACTAATGAGAGTTCAAGGCCTTGGGCCTCAGAATACATTCTGTTTACATCTTTAGAACCACTCGGCCAATGATCCCCAGGCTATGCAGGGACAAACGTGCACATATACGCACTTCGGACACGAATGTGCTACGATAGCCACTGATCGAGCTCCACGTGACTCTGAAACACCTTCAGGGACATACATGGCAATGTATCTACTGTTCCCAACCACCCCTATCGTCACCAATCCCCGAACAAAGCCGATTGCTTCGATTTCATTTAATCAAGCGCCCGAGGGCTTCGAAATGAAGTTTCAGCTTATCCTGAACATTTTTCTTGTTCTTTTCTTTTGAATATATTCCCTAAATACATGATCCATATTTCCTACCACACCATGATCGGTTTTAGAAGTTTTAAACATGTCTTTAGTACTATTTTGTGCATTTTGCCCCTCATGTAGGCTGCAACCCCAGAATCGCTCCATTGCCCCAATATTCTTCTTGGAAACACAAAGGACAATTATTAGCTAGCTCTCACTACAAGTACGCTTGTAATTCCCGTCAAAATCCAAGGCAGTATAACCTCCACATCTCCAGAATATTCTCTATCTGTTTGCTTGATATCTCTATAACGCTTGCTTTGTTAATGAATTGTCACCAGCTGTTCATCATCATTTCAAGCAATCTATCAAACCCAGTGGTTATCTCAAAACCGCTAAGTTACCACTATTTCTCTATCTACAAGTCACGTCACTGTACGCGAACTTTAAGTGCTGACATTTGATGCCGCATCAGTGCATCCCCCACGCTAGAATTCATATCTCGGTTAGATTATCATTTAGGCGCTTAAAGATCACCTCAAGCAAACTTGAAGAAAACTGCAAAACAAATCAAATCAAAACAAATCAAATATATATAAAATTCCTAGTTCTTTCTACATTAGGCTGTAGCAAAGGCCAAGGTGGACGCCGAGGTAAAGGCCAAAGCAGATGATGAGGCAAATAATAAGAAATGAAAAGGGAATTTTTTATTTATTTTATTTGAATTTATTTGAGGTGTTTTTGATGTTTTCTTTTGAATTTGCTTGAGGCGGCTTTTGAGCGCCTAAAAGATAATCTAAGCGGTGTGTGAATTCTAGCGCGGGGGATGCGCTGATGCGGAATCAAATGTCAGTGCTTAAAGTTCACGTACAGTGACGCGAGCTGTAGATAGAGAGATAACTGTAACTTAACAGTTTTGAGACAAATAGTGGATTCAATAGAATGCTTGAAATGATGACGAACGTGTCAGAATCCAAATAATAGCGATAAATGTTGTGGATGAATGTTGTGTTAGTAAAAGGGTTCGGAAATATTCCTAATGATAATGGAATGGTTTTGGAAAGTGAATATAAATCCTACAGTAAAAGTGAATGACTTTCGGAACGTCTGCGAATGAAGTGCATAGTTCCGAAGAGACAGAGGTTCCAAAAGGATTCTATCTCATGAATCGAATGAACCTTGCAGTTCATGTCGATCACAGCCAATGATCTTACATTCCTTGAAGTGGATTCAACTAATAAAAGTGGAATTGGAGTGCTTACTCAAAAATACAAAGTTGTTGTTGAAGGTAAGTTGGAGATGAGTTGGCAAGTGTGAGTAGAAGAATCAAGTTGACATACAATAATTGAACTAGAAAACATACATGCGAATGTGTTTAGTTATATACCAAAGGGTTTGGAAGAGAGGGTGAATGGGAATGAGTCCGTGAGGATCGGAGAGTAACCAAGGTACATGTATACTGATTAAAGACCATAGAAAACATAGAATAGTGATGGAAGGAAAATTGTGAATGAAGAAAAGAATAATAGACCATCACCAACTCTTGAAACATGTTTCCGAATCGCGTGGCTCTTCGGGTAGGGATAGCCATGCCTAAATCTTTCGGAGAGGAATTATGAGAGTCTAGAACGTTCATATCATTAAGCCTGATGATATGGCAAGTCATCGCAAGCTTTGAGTGAATATGAATAACTCAATCCATAATTTCATGGTGAAAGATGGGGATAGTGATGGGGATAGTGATGGGGATAATGATGGGGATAGTCAGGGTGGTTCTTTTCTAAAAAAAGAATATGATTGGACCTGACGACTGATTGTTTCACAGGAATTGATTCAATGGATGGCGTATTTGAGTAGAAGTGATAGATAAATGAGTTGTGGGATGAAAGTGATGGGAGTGTGGGAAATGTTGCTTCGGACTTTGGACGAAATGCTTCGGAAGGATTGCTTCGGAACGAACATAATGTGACTTGAATGTCCAGACTGTGATCGTGACAGAACGGCCAGTGACGATTCATTAACAAAGCAAGCGATGTTGAGATATCAAGCAAAGATGTGGAGATAGTTCTGAGAGTGTGGAGGTTATACTGCCTTGAATTCTGGAGAAATTTACAAGCGTACTTATAGTGAGAGCTAGCTAATAATAGTCCTTTGTGTTTCCAAGAAGAATACTGGGGTGATGGAGCGGTTCTGGGGTTGCAGTCTACATGAGGGACAAAATGCACAAAATAGTACTAAAGACATGTGTAAAACTTCTGAAACTGATCGTGGTGTGGTAGGAAATGTGGATCATGTGTTTCACTACTATACTGAGCCAAAAGAACAAGAAAAATATTGATAGAAAATCCTGAAACTCCATTTCAAAGCTCCAGGCGCTTGTTTAAATGAAATTGAGGCAATCGGCTTCGTTCGTGGATCGGCGACGATAGGGGTGATCAGGAATAGAAGTTGGAGTGTCGTAACAGTTGGTAGAAGTGTTTCAAAGCCATGCGGGGCTCGATCGGTGGCTATTGGAGCCCGTTCGTGTCCGAAGCGCATATATGCGCACGTTCGTCCCTGCATAGGCCGGGGATCATTGGCCGAGTAGTCCTAAAAATGTAAACAGATTATATCCTAAGGCCCAAGGCCTTGAACTCTCATTAGTAGTTGTTTGTATGGTGTTTTATTGTTTTTATTTTGTGCAGCGCCACTGATGCATCAGTAGATTATGTAATGTAATGTTCGCGCAGTAAATAGATAGTAAAATAACAGCGAAGGTCAAGGCGGACATGAAGGTCAGGGCCAAGGTGGCCGAAAAACAGGTGGAGGTGGGGGTTTTGATACCCGTAACAACGAGAAAACCCCTTGGGGCTGGGGTAAAATGGAAGGCCGAGAAAGCGGCTGAGGGTTCGGGGCATCGGGGAGCGGCAAGGTGAGTATGAGAAAAATATTATTAATTTTTTTTTTTGATGATTTTTGTTTCAGAGAATTTGCAACAAGTGCCGCTTCTGCGGCGAAGTGTGTGAGCTCGGGGCCTTGGGGGCCTCGTGCCTAAGATGCCACGAGTGAAAGGTGGCCTGTATGTGGCCCAAGGACGCCCGAGGGAAGGAGCCGAAGAGGCTCCGAACCGAGGGTTTGGAGCCCGAGAGTGAGGAGGGGGCCGAGCACCCAGTGAAGTGGGCCAAGGGTGCCGCCTCGCAGGCGGGCCTGATCGTTCAGGAGCCCTCGATGCTCGAGGGCTTCTTCGAGCATATCGTTGATGCGCTCAAAGAGGGTAACCGTCTAGAGAGGCAGACGGTGACCACCTTGCGCGACCTAACCAAGGTCGTGCGAGGTAAGTGTCAGAATCCAAATGATAGCAACAAATGTTGTGAATGAATGTCATGTTAGTAAGAGTGTTCGGAAATATCTCTAATAATAACCGAATGGATTTGGAAAGTAAATAGAAATCCTACAGTAAGAGCGAATGACTTTCGGAACGTCTGCGAATGAAGTGCATGGTTCCGAAGAGACAGAGGTTCCGAAAGGATTCTATCTCATGGATTGAATGAACTTTGTAGTTCATGTCGATCACAGCCAATGATCTTACATTCCTTGAAGTGGATTTGACTAATAAAAGTTAAATTGGAGTGCTTACTCAAAAATATGAAGTTTGTTGTTGAAGATAGTTGGAGATGAGTTTGGCAAGTATGAGTAGAAAATCAAGTTGACATACGATAATTGAACTAGGGAACATACATGCGAATGTGTTTAGCTATATACCGAAGGGTTCGGAAGAGAGGGCGAATGGGAATGAACCCGTGAAGATCGGAGAGTGATTAAGGTACATGTATACTAATTAAAGGCTATAGAAAACGTAGAATAGTGGGGGAAGGAAAATTGTGAATGAAGAAAAGGATAATAGACCATCACCAACTCTTGAAACATGTTTCCGAATCGCGTGGCTCTTCAGTTAAGGATAGCCATGCCTAAATCTTTCGGAGAGCCATTATGAGGGTCTAGAATGTTCATATCATTAAGCCTGATGATATGGCAAGTCATCGCAAGCTTTGAGTGAATATGAATAACTCAATCCATAGTTTCATGGTGAAAGATGGGGATAGTGATGGGGATAGTCCGGGTGCTTCTTTTCTAAAAAAAGAATATGATGGGACCTGACCACTGATTGTTTCACCAGGATTGTTTCAATAGATGACGTATTTGAGGCGAAGTGATAGGCAAAGAGTTGTGGGATGAAAGTGATGGAAGTGTGGGGATGATGCTTCGGGCTTCGGACGAAATGCTTTGGAAGGATTGCTTCGGAACGAAGATAGTGTGAATTGACTGTCCAGACTGTGATCGTGACACAGGTTTATGTAAGTAAGAAGGACTTAGGAAAGAAAAGAGGGATAAGGTTTGGGTTTGGGTGTTTGGGTGTTCGGGTGTACATAGTTATTTTTGTTATGATAAAAGAATTTTTTTTTTAGAGAATATATCTAAGAGAGAGATCATGTGAGAAAGAGAGGAATGAGGGTTCGGGTTATGGGTTCCAAGGTTCAGGTTTGGTGGGGTAGGTGGAGTGGAATTTGGTCACGATTTTGGATGCATGCCTGAGCTCGGTCACGAGGGTCCACGATGTTTCTTCGTCGGTGCCTTCGTAACCGGCCCATCAGACAAGGTACTTGGAGTTGAGGATTTCAGATACCTCATACTTGGGTTCGCCGTCGATTTCAATGGGCAGTGGTGGAGGCTCAGTTCGGTTGGGGAAGGTGTTCGGGACTGAGGGTTGGAGCATCGAGACATGGAAGATGGGGTGGACTGCGTGCATGCTGTGTGGGAGCTGTAGGGTGTACGAGTGTGAGCTGGGTCGGCTGAGGTACTTTTTGGCTAGTTTCTTCGAGAGTCGGGTGGTGCAAAAGAATTGTGCTTTGACGAAAACATGAGAACCAATCGGGAGCTCGGGAGCTGGGTGTCTTCGGGTGTCGGCTGAGACCTGGTAGCGGGATTGAGCCAGTTTGATTTGTTCCTTCAGTACCTGGTGTAGCTGGTCTAGGTCAATCGTGAAGTCTCGGGCCCAAGAGGAGGCGAGGTCCCGGTTGGGGTGGTATCCCTTGTTCGCAAAGAATGGTGATACGCCTGTTGTGGCACTCGGGGCATTGTTGTAAGCAAATTCAGCGAGTGGAAGTAGGTCTGCACAATTGTTCTGTTGGTAGTTACTATACACTTGGAGATATTGTTCCAACGTTTGGTTAGTATGTTCGGTCTGACCATTGCCCTCAGGGTGATAGCCCGAAGTGAAGTGAAGTGTCATGTCTAAGGCTTTACCCAATGATTTAAAGAAGTGAGAGATGAACTCCAAACCTCTGTCCAAAGTTACATGCAAGGGTAGGCCGTGTTTTGAGAAGACATGTAGGATGAAGAGCTTCGTGAGGTCGGCCGAGGTGACTGTGTCGTGCGTTGGGATAAATATTGCTTGTTTTGTTAGTCGGTCGACTACTACCAGTATTGCAGTGTAGCCGGCAGACTGGGGCAGCTGTTCAATGAAGTCCATGGATATCGAGTTCCAAGGTTGTTCGGGGATCGGAAGCTGTTTGAGGAAGCCATAGGGCTTGTGGCGTTGGGGTTTGGAGCGTAGGCACATGGTGCAGGACTTGCAGAATTCGTTGACCGAGGTTCAGAGTTCGGGCCACATATATTCGCGCCTAATTGTGGTGTCACGATTGCATTTTAGGCCCTCACATGGCTTCTTATTCGAACCACAACTTCCGAATGCTTCTGCATGCTTCCTTCGGAAACTTCGAACCACCATCGCCTCAATACTTCACACATATTTGATTAGGTCACCCTATTCAGCTCAGGAGTCACACCATCAAATGTTTAATGAAACAATCAATAACCAGGTCTGATCACAGTCTTTTCTGGGAAAGAAGCACCTTGACTATTCCCATCACTATCCCAATCTTTTCCAATGAACTCATTGATCGAGTTGTTTCTATTGGATGGAAGCTTGCGATGACATTCCATATTATCAGACTCCATGATATGAAAATTCTAGACCCGCAGGATCACCATCCAAAGGATTTGCATATGGTCATCTCTACCCAAAGAGCCATGTGGTTCGGAAACATGTTTCAATGCTATTGTTGGTCCGTTGATGTTTTACAATTTTCCTAACACCTTGGTTCTTTGTTTCCTATGGCCATTAATTAGTACACATGTACCTTAGCTACTTTCCGACCTTTATGGACTCCTTCTCATTCGCTCTCTCTTCCAAACCATTCGATATAAAAGCTAGCACATTCGCATGTATATTCCTTAGTTCAATTATTGTATGTCAACTTGATTTTTCTACTCATACTTGCCAACTCGTCATAAATTCACCTTGAAAAACAACTTCATATTTGAGTAAGCACTCCAATTCTACTTTTATTAGTTTAACTCACTTCAGAGAATGTGAGATTATTGGCTGTGATCAACATGGACTGCAAAGTTCATTCAATCTACAAGATAGAATCCTTTCGGAACCTCTATCTCTTCGGAACTATGCATTTTGTTCGCAAACATTCCAAAAGCCATTCACTTTTACTGTAGGATTTCTATTCAATTTCAAAAACCATTCTATTATCATCAGGAACATTTTTAAACAGATTCACTAACACCTCACTCATTTACAACTTTTATCACTGATATTTGGATTCTGACATGCAGATAGAGTCTTGTTTTGACTGAAGTGTCCCACGAGTATGTGATTGTGTTTGTACTGTAGTACTCAGAGCCAAAGATCGTCAGCCTCAGGGACATAGATTCGATCATCGTGTTTCAAGAGTCCATCTCAGGTCGGAGGCATCGCCGAGGTGTTTTGTTTTAAAGCCTCAGGGTCTGAGGACAGGTGGGCATTAATGTCAGCATGAAGTTTTTCAAAGTCTATGATGAGGCTTGTGCGAAGCGAGTGTAGGATCAAGGATGTAGCTCAGAGTGACTCGGTGATCTGTTGAGTGGTGAAGATCGGCCGAAGGTTCTGTGGATTCATTGTCGCATAGTCGTTACCCCCCTCTTTAAGGTAGACATCCCATCGTCTAGTGAGGACATTGGGTTTCGCACCGAGCTTGCCCGGCCAAAACCCAATTATGAGGTTGAACTGCGACAAATATTTGGACCATCAGGCCTGTCTTCGGGTGAGCAGTTTTGTAGTTGAAAAGTATTCCAGGTTTTTGTGGTCAGTAACAACGTCTATCAGGGCCGAGGGGCCTTCTAGATAGTGTCGCCAACGCTTGAAAGCCTCAAAGATTGCTAACAGTTCTTTGTCGTGGATGTCGTAGTTGAGTTCAGCACCTGAGAATGTCCGAGAGTGGAAGGCGATCGGGTGGATCTCACCGTCCAGGGTGTAGGTTGACAGGATGGCGGCGAGGGCATAGTCCAAGGCATCAGTTTCCATGACTAGTTGTTGGTCGGGGTCCCAATGCATGAGGATCGTGTCAGAATCCAAATATCAGTGATAAAAGATACGGATGAATGTTGGGTTAGTGAATCTGTTCGGAAATATTCCTAATGATAATAGAATGGTTTTTGAAAGTAAATAGAAATCCTACAGTAAAAGTGAATGGCCTTCGGAACGTTTGCAAATGAAATGCATAGTTCCAAAGAGATAGAGGTTCCAAAAGGATTCTATCTCATGGATCGAATGAACTTGGCAGTTCATGTCGATCATAGCCAATGATCTTACATTCCTAGACCTGGATTTAACTAATAAAAGTAGAATTGGAGTGCTTACTCAAGTATCAAGTTGTTGTTTCAGGTGAGTTGAGGACGAGTTGGCAAGTGTGAGTAGAAGAATCAAGTTGACATACAATAATTGAACTAGGGAATATACATGCGAATGTGCTAGCTATATACTGAACCATTCGGAAGGAAGAGCGAATGGGAAAGAATCCGTGAGGGTCGGAAAGTAGCTAAGGTACATGTATACTAATTAAAGGCCATGGGAAACAAAGAACAAGGGTGGTAGGAAAATTGTGAATGAAGAAAAAGATTAACGAACCAACAACAACTCTTGAAGCGTGTTTCCGAATCGCATGGCTCCTTGGGTAAAGATAATCATCCCTAGATTCTTTGGAAGATGTTCCTGAGGGTCTGAAACATCCATATTATAGAGTCTAATAATATGGAATGTCATCACAAGCTTCCAAAGAATAGAAACAACTCAATCAATGAGTATAATGAAAAAGATGGGGATAGTGATGGGGATAGTCAGGGTGATTCTTTTTTGGAAAAGGTTATGATCGCTCCTGACCAACAATGTGTTTCACTGAACATTGATAGATTGATGCAGGGAAACTGATGAAGAAGCAGGTTGTTGAATGAAAATGAATTAATTGGGGCGTTGATGGTTCGGGGTTTGGACAATCTGTTTGGAAGAGGTGGTTTGGAAGATCCATGATATAGGTGAGGTGTCCATATTGTGATCGTGACAGATTGGAGCCGAGGTGAAGGCTTTTTTCAGGGTTTCAAATGCTGTTCTGCATTTGTCCAAGAAGTGCCAGGTCGTACCCTTTCGGGTGAGTCGGGTGAGTGGTACTGTAATCTCTGAATAGTTAAGAATGAAATGTCGGTAGAAATTGGCAAAGCCGAGGAAGGACTGAATATCTTTAACCTTCCGAGGCTCAGGCCAGTCTCGGATGACTTGAATTTTGTCTTCGGCCATTGTGAGGCCTTCGGACGTCAGTATGTATCCAAGGAATTCTACCATGTCTTTGTGCCATTCACATTTCTTAGCTTTCGCATAGAGACTATTTTTTCGGAGCTGTTGAAGCACTTCGCGTACATGCTTTTTGTGTTTGGCGAGTATGTCAGAATAAATGAGGATGTCATCAAGGTAAACTACCACACATTTATCCAACAAATCTCCCAGAATGTCATTCATGAAACGTTAGAAAGCCGTGGGTGAGTTAGTTAGCCCAAAGGGCATTACTAGCCACTCGAAGGACCCATATCGGGTCTTGAATGCAGTCTTCCATTCGTCTCCTTCGGCAATTCGGACAAGGTGGTATGCATGTTGAAGGTCAATTTTGGTGTAATACCAAGACTGCTTATGTGCGTCCAGCAGGTCCGAGACGAGAGGTAGCAGGTATCAGTCTTTCTTAGTTACCTTGTTCAACCCTCAGAAGTCTATGCATAGTTGGAGCGAGCCATCTTTCTTTTGAACAAAGAGGATTGGTGCTCCATGCGAGGACCAAGAGGGCCGAATGAACCCGATGTTCAAATGTTCATCGATGAAGGATCGGAGTGTTTCAAGTTCAGACCAAGAGAGCGAGTAGATCGGGGGTTGAGGCGGTTTGGCGCTGTCCTCGAGAGTGATCTTGAGGTCGTAGGTGTCAGAATCCGAATAACAGTGATAAATGTTGTGGATGAATGTTGTGTTAGTAAAAGTATTCGGAAATATTCCTAATGATAACCGAATGGGTTTGGAAAGTGAATAGAAATCCTACAGTAAAAGCAAATGACTTTTGGAACGTCTGCAAATGAAGTGCATAGTTCCAAAGAGACAGAGGTTCCGAAAGGATTCTATCTCGTGAATCGAATGAACTTTGCAGTTCATGTCGATCACAGCCAATGATCTTACATTCCTTGAAGTGGATTTAACTAATAAAAGTTGAATTGGAGTGCTTACTCAAAAAATATAAAGTTGTTGGTGAAGTTGAGTTGGGAGCGAGTTTGGCAAGTGTGAGTGGAAAATCAAGTTGACATACAATAATTGAACTAGGGAACATACATGTGAATGTGTTTAGCTATATACCGAGGGGTTCGGAAGAGAGGGTGAATGGGAATGAGTCCGTGAGGATCGGAGAGTAATCAAGGTACATGTATACTAATTAAAGGCTATAGAAAATGTAGAATAGTGGTGGAAGGAAAATTGTGAATGAAGAAAAGGATAATCGACCATCACCAACTCTTGAAACATGTTTCCGAATCGCGTGGCTCTTCGGGTAAGGATAGCCATGCCTAAATCTTTTGGAGAGCCATTATGAGAGTCTAGAACGTTCATATCATTAAGCCTGATGATATGGCATGTCATCGCAAGCTTTGAGTGAATGGGAATAACTCAATTCATAATTTCATGGTGAAAGATGGGGATAGTGATGGGGATAGTCAGGGTGGTTCTTTTCTAAAAAAAGAATATGATTGGACCTGACCACTGATTGTTTCACAGGAATTGATTCAATGGATGGCGTATTTGTGTCGACGTGATAGACAAAAAGGGTTGTGGGATGAAAGTGATGGGAGTGTGGGAATGTTGCTTCGGGCTTCGGATGAAATGCTTCGGAAGGATTGCTTTGGAACGAATATAGTGTGAATTGAATGTCCAGACTGTGATCGTGACAGTAGGGTCTGTGAGGCACCAGAGTGTCCACCCTAGACTTGGAGAATACGTCCCCAAAGTCACAATAGTCTTCAGGTACACCTTCCATGTCTGCGGGGGTCGGAGATAGGTCGACCGAGCATGCTGAGAGCTCAGATGTGGCCAGGTTGAGATGAAAGGTCTCGGATCCCTCTAATTTACAGGCGTGAGCAAACGCGGCTGCATTGATTAGGGCGATGCGAGGAGCCTCAAGCTTCGGGACGGGTTCAGAGGGTGACTTCAGTTCGGCTGTAGCAGCGCGAACTTTGGTCGTCGGAGGTTCGGCCAGATTATCCAGTCGAGGTGCTTGGAAGGTAATACTGCCCAATACCCAGTCAATCAACGGATTGTAGCGGGTGAGCAAGTTGTGTCCAAGCACGGCCAAACAGGACGAGTCCAGCGAAGTGACATAAAAGTCTACGGGGAAAGTGTGGTCAGAGGAGAAGCGAATAGGTAGTTCTACTGCTTCAGTAATCATGGAGTTTGTACTACCATCAAATAATCTAAGAGGGATCGGGTCTATGGTTCGGGTTCGGAGGTTGTGTCTACGTACAAAGGTAGATTCAACAAAACAATGTGTGGAACCAGAATCTACTAAAGCTTTAAAGGGAGTGTTTGGAATGGTTTCGGAAGACAAATTAACTATAAGAGATGTAGGACTAAAGAGAGCGGAAGCATTAAGTCTAACCTCTAAGTTGGCACGTTTGGGGTCAACGCAACCCTCGGGATGTGCAGAGGCTGAAGGGTTGCGGATTAGT
>QMFG01002555.1:0-24946 GCA_003314545.1 Ramaria sp. MG151
AGACCCTTAATCCTGGGAAGATAGATATTAGGGCAATGCTAGACTTTCCTCCTCCTGCCATCCCACTTAGCCAGCAGACTTTGGGAGCTGTATCATCAGAAGCCCATTCTATAAGCTTGTCCAGGATTTTGATACGAGTGCGTGGCATACAACCATGGAATCCTTGTCCCCGGTGTGCCTCATAAGATACGTTATCAGTGTACTTGAGACACTCTGGAAAGTTTGGTTGGTGAAAGACAGTCCGGTCGCAATTGTATTTCGCCACAATTACAAAGAAGCCTGTCTTCCAACTCCTGCATCTAACACTATGTTTCAGCACTATGGTTGACATCACAAAATTGAGAGGCATTACCTCTATTCGGTCCATTCCTTCTTTGATCTGTTCCGTTTGCTTCGATATTGAGCTCTACATCCCCAAGCTATTTGAAACAATTACTTGTGGAATCTGGTCCATATTTCCCATGATCTTCTCCATGTTTGCTGCAATGTGTTGGACATCCATTTCTATTTTTGCTGTGTATGCCTCAATACTGAGCCCAGTATCTATCTGCGACAAAATCAGGAACCAAACATATCTCAAAATGTAAATATACTTTCCTGAATCATTTTCAAGATAATGTCTAGGTACCCAAGTATCTGAGCAATCACCCCCGCATCTCTAGTTCCCTCAACTAGACGTCTTAGAATGTTATGTTTTTGAAGCGCTTCAACTTTGTTTTCCAAAAACGTGATCGCTCTGGGTGATCGGTGAACTTCGAATCCCATCAATGTTATATTTATCCACGAACTGTGATAGGTCTTTAGCGCAAGTTTCTAGAGCCTTCATAGTATTTTCATTCTAGGAATGCTGAACAATGGACAAAATGGCCTCCAGTTTGAGCTTGAGGGATTTTAATTCTTCTATATTCTGTGAGTATTTCTGTCGCAACCTTAGGTGAATAGCTTTAATAAGATCACACAGAAGGACACGTACATCAACAATGGCAACGATACTTGATATTACTTCAACAGTCATCTTCAGTTTTGGATACATAGATGAGGGTCCTTTTAGTATCTCGATGATGGTTTTGAATGTTGCAGAAATGAGGGCCCGTGATTCTGCCGCCAGCATCGAAGTCGCAGTGGATTGACCATCAATGATGTGCAGAAAGGGGTTGTCAATGCCTAATGGAGGCGCAGGGGACAGCTGACCGAAATGGTTCACCTGTTGTGGAGATAAACGAGGGGGAAATGTACCGAGATTGACACTTAACATAACTGGTGGTGAGATGGATTGGATGTGGTGCTCAGCAACTGATTCAGAGGATGTAGGTGGTTGGGATGGCTCGATAGAGTGGATATCCAGTAAAGATGAGTTCCGGGGAGACGAGCCAAGGTCAACACTAGGTATAGCTAGTAGAGAATTGGTTGGGGTTGGGTGCTCAACGATTGGTTCAGACGATGGATGAGACGATTGGTCAACCCAGTTACCATCTGGCGTGGAAAGTGGAGAAGTTTCCCGAGGAGACTTATTGGAGTTGTTCCCAGAGAATTTGCCGAGGAACGTATGAGTAGATTTGCATATCCTATGCGGGAGCGATTGAGGCTCCTGGTGGACAAAAACCGATGTAGATGACGTATGGGGTGGCTTGGGAGAGTCTCTGAGGGATTTGTAACGGCAGACTATTCCAGACACTTTTTTGGGAAGTGTGCACAAATCGCTAAATATTATATGTAAGGGTGTGGATGCAGGTGCAAGTGTCGACTTGGGGCCACTGCTGGTGGTAGGGATATCACGTTGAGAACAAACGTGGGTAATCGAAGGGCGATGCCAGCGCCATCCAGATAGGGTGTCAAATGCTGGCAACATCATTCTTGTTATGCCCAGCCGTGGCGCCTACTTTTCTTTGATTATCTGGCGACCCAGTTGGGGTAAGCGCCCAAAATATTTCCCACAAGAGTTGTGTTCATGCCCATGTCTGCAGTTTCTATATTCGTTTTCTCAGCTTTTTGTTTTTGCACGGATTCATGTCATTATTCCTACCTTTCGAATTTTACATTCCATAAAGAGCGAGCGATCACTGAACAAGCTCATTCGCTAATTATAAGTTCTCTATATTACCGTATAGCATTCCTTCGACTCAACAGTCTACGAGGAGACGTTCTAGGAAGTTGGCGGGGTTGATAAACTGGCGCTTGCGGCTTAAAGCTTAGGGTTAACATTATGCATGACTTGGCGAACTCCGTTTGTGCACATTGGTTCGACTTTTGTCAGTGCGGCAGTTCCTCACAGAATCACAGAAGTCACCAACTTCATCCCCCCCAAATCTTAAGCTTGAGCTGAACATACGAACATACAATCGTACATGCAGACACTGTCATAAATATGCAAGACTGATTGCATCTGTATCAATCTGCTGCGTAAAACAGAAAAGAAAGAAAAACGTAACTAAGCCCAAGCCAAAGGGGACACACCTCGTTGATATATCCAAACAACATAGGAAAAAAAGGTCATCTCTTTAACCCTGGAAAATCCATGTTTATCCATTGATGCATAAAAAAACCAATCGAATCTCAAGGGGAGAAAAAAAATGGTATGAAAATTACATGACAAAAGCGTTTTTCAAAGGAGAATGGGGAACCAAGTACTGACAAAAAAAGGGGTTGGGGGCGGGCGTTGCTTGCTGGGGATGGGAAAGCAATAAGAGAGGAAAGTGTGCCAGATGGCCATAGGAGCAGGGTGGGCTGCAAGTTTGGGTGTAGTCAATTCAGATTCCAAATGAACCCTTTAGAGGAAGTTTCTGAAAGCATCAAAGTAGATGGTAAGTTTTGTGACAGTTATACCTAAACTTTGCATAATCTTAGGCTCTGTCTGAAATACATGGACAGGATACTAAGCTGGAACAGCACATAAGCTAAAGCCAAGTCCTTTCAGATTCAACCACCAAAGCCTGGCCTACCTCAGCTAAACCTTCTATTTGTTAAGAACTGAATCGGAGCGGAGGCAGAGTAAAGGTTGGGACTCAAGATAGAGTCAACTGAGGTTCGAGGTCGGGGGGCCGAGGGGGGCCGAGGCTCAGCGAACAGGTCGAGTGGGACTTGGCTTCAGCTTATGTGCTGCACCAGCTCAGAGTCCTGTCCTGTATTTCGGATGAGGCCCGAGGTCACCCGAAGTTCAGGCATGACCTTAGTGAAGGAAGCGAAGGAGCGTAATGATTAAACAAGATATATTAGGGTATCTTAGTCGATATCAGATCTGATTATCATGTACATGAATGAGCGACTTATATACGAGAGGGTTCGGGGATCGGGATCGGTGACCGAATGACCGAGGTCAGGGTTGTAAGCTATGAAGGGAGGAGATCAAACATGAGGTATGAATAGGTGAAATGTAATGGTCGGGGGTTCAGGCCCAGAGGCCTGAGGTTTCGGTCAGGTTCTGACACTATTTGAATATACATCTCAGTTCTTAACATCACTCCCCACTATCACGGGGAAAAGGGAATTATTCCTTACCTGTAAATATGTTTTGGAATAGTACCCATGGACTTATGCCAGATAACCTGGCATAGTGGCCTTTTGGCCCAGTTGGAAGAGCATGTTATTGTGGGAATTTGTTACCTTTCACATATGGCCTGACTTCATATACTCTAGGAAAATATCAAATATCCCAGAAAAACTCTTTAGCTCAGAAAATAGTTGGAATATTTTATATTTTCAAGAAACATTCCATTTATTGGGAATTAATTCACTACTTTAAATGTCCATCCACTTTCCAAACAATATTTCCAGGTAGGGAATAATTCCCTTTTCCCAGTCACCCAAAGAGTGGGTGTTAGCTCAGCAATATTCCTCAACGAAAGTGGGAGAATGTATCAATGGAAGAACATTGCCATATAGGAATGGATGGAGGTAAGATAAACATCTTCATCACAGACATTTTACCTGTCCGCTACTGATCCAAATCTCCCAGCTCCATGCTGAAGACACACCAACGGGCGCTGTTGCTGTGTTTTCCCCCAGTGGTGTCGACCCTTCCACAAAGGTCTACAAACATGATAACTTGGCACTGACCATTCACGCCCACGAGATCGCAGAATTGTGTCTTGTCATTCCTATTTTCAGAGAAACAGCAGAGGTTGTGGAAGATGGAAGTGGAGAAACAAGGAACCCTAGCACGAGGGCAAGCACAGTTCATAGGAACGGAGAGTGTTATATCAGGGGCTGGTGGAGGTATATAACCGATTTGATTGATGTGATTGTCGTGGAGGCAGCTTCGGACTGCTGTCCGCTGCAAGATATAGTTTATATTGTATAACGTGAAAATAGGAGACACTCACCTTGTGGCAGCATAGAGGACGATACACACCCGGCTAATCACCTTGCGCCTAGCATCCCATAGCCGTACGCGAAAAGTAGTTGATGGACCTCAAGGATCTACATCTAACAATCCAGATATTCACGAATGAGTCTTTCATGAATATGTTGAGTTAGTCAATGTGCCATCCTATAAGACGGCATTGAGTTTATATGTTTACCGTAATGTTCATCATGCCTGGGAATTGGTGTAGCCTGGTTCTCGAAAGAAAATATCAATAACTATGAGAAATGGGTATAGGCGTGTGTGTGTGGTTATTGTGACGAGTTCGATCAGTACCCAAGCGCCAAAATAAAAACTTGCTTGGGCTGACTCGAAATCTAAGCAAGTCACAACCATGAGCGTCGCACTGAAGCACGCACAGAATATCACAAACAGGCGCGTCAAATCCATACGTCCGCTCATACCGCCCCAAATTCTTCAGGAAGACTTTCCTCTGTGAGTCTTGTACAGGTCGTGCACTAATGAGTACGACATTAGCTGATGCCTAGCAGCTCATTACTTGCCGCAAACACTGTTCTGGAAGGCCGAAGGTCAGTGGAGGCTGTCCTTCGTGGAGATGATGATCGTTTAATTGTGGTCGTGGGGTGAGCAAAATATGTAGATATAGTTATCGTGGAGCAGCTCATTGTTCCGCACTTGTCACGTAGCCCATGCTCAGTGAACGACCCAAAAGCTGCAATTGAGTATGCAACTAAGCTGCGTGCATACGCAGACGAGGGGAAAGATGACCTCCTCATCATCATGCGCGTTTACTTTGAAAAGTGCGTTGGACGGCTGAAGGTGAATGCTGCCTGGCCTGAGCAGTCTTATATAGGCCACGAACAACTGTGGGATGGAAAGGGCTTATCAATGGTATGCTTCGTGTCCCTGGTGTTCCTTATCTCTGACTGAAGATGTTCCCTGCAGACCCTGACATGAACGGCAGGTTCATCACGAAGATACACCTTTTATGAGTTCATAGTCTTAATGAAATTTGGCTGTAGCTTCCAAATTAATAAAGGTCTCCGCATTGCGCGTGGGCTTCTTCTCGAAATTGCCGGACTCGGTCTCCCGGCAGGATGTGAATTTCTTGGTATGTTATTTCCAAAGAAAATGTTGGAAATCGATACCGATGAGACTTCGCTTAGACACTATCACACCACAGTATACCGCAGATCTTGTTGCCTGGGGAGCAATTGGCGCACGCACCACTGAGTCGCAGGTAAAACCCCTCTCGTCTCATAACCGCTTCCTGCCATGTTGTATGGACTTATATGTCCGAGAAGCTATCTGCTCCCACGTGATTTTGTTTTGCTTAATCCACTCCTATCTCTCTAGGTCCACCGCGAGCTTGTCTCTGGACTATCCATGCCGACCGGATTCAAGAACGCTACGGATGGCGGTGTCGACGTCGCTGTACAAGCGTGTCGTGCCGCACAGAGTGGGCACTGTTTCCTAAGTGTTGGGAAAGAGGGTCTATGTGGTATAGTCGAGACAGACGTCAGTATTGTTCTTCTCTCGTTGAACCATGGGAAACAACGTTATGATGACATCGTAATTTCATGGGCCAGTCCCACTTATTTGGGTGTATGTTCAAGTCTCACACCACTGACAATGTTCCTTGCATTATTTATAGGGTAATCCAGACGTACATATCATCCTTCGTGGTGGAACCTCTGGACCAAATTATGCAGCGCCGTATGTCCGCGCGTGCGGTGAAAAGCTTGCTAAGGCTGGTCAGCTACAAAAGATTATGGTCAGTTGTGGTTATGGTACTTCTTTGACCTCATTTGTTTCTTTCGCCAATGTATACTTATCCTTCATTATTTATCTTTTTCTGCCGTTTCTGCTTGTCAGATATTCCTTGGTGTTAACACAAAAACACAGATTGATTGCAGTCACGGTAACTCAGAAAAGCAACATAAGCGACAGATTGATGTTGCAGAGGACATTGTACGCCAAGGTACCATGTTTTGCTCCTCGTAATGCCTGTTAAACCACATGTAGGCTACTCAGTTGGAAACTCAAGGTTCCGATACAGCTCATCTCATCATGGGTGTCATGCTCGAGTCTAACATTGTTGAAGGTGTGCCTATCGTTTTATCTTGCCAGTTTTAACATTTGTATCCGTTCCCGTCCGCGAGGATTTCGTACTTTGATTCTCAGTGTCCGACAATTCTTTCTTCACTCCTATTCCACAACTTCCCTGTCGAACTGACCAAGGAATAATCTACAGGAAGACAAGATATCCCCCCTGCCGGACCATCAGCATTGCGCTATGGGCAAAGTGTAACTGATGGTGAGCTGTTCCTCACATCCACCCCCTCAACCTGTGTGCTCCAACGGCCACTTTCTACTCCTAAGCCATCCTTTCCTTCGCATTTCCTAAGTTTGAAGCCACAATTAAACAACATCCACAGCATGCATCTCTTGGGATGATACTATCAAAGTTCTCGATCGTCTTCGTCAAGGAGTACAGGGCAGACGGTCTTGTGTATTCCAGACAAAGAACCTCAATGACGCTTAAAGCTTCAGCGTCTCCACATAATCACGGAGTAAAGATCTTAGAAATGATCGTTTGGATTACTGTCATGATCGATATTCAATAGTTATGCATATCATGCTATGTGTTCCACGGAAAATGTGTGCTTTTGTTTGAGATGTTCGAACACTGACCAGGAAACTCTTCGTTTCCCTTTCATTTCCTTTCATAACCGCTACTCATGTGGCAATCATACCAGTCTTGAATGTCACATAAAATCGTATACGTTGCAATGTATTTCATTACATCGCAGACATAGTTGACACCTTATCAATAACAATCTAACATCAAGAAAGCTCTTAGCCCCCCTCACGTAAGGGTCCAACAGTCCTCTGGCGGTTTCACCATGGGAGTCAAAGTAGACGTTAAGGTGGATGCTTATCAGGGATTCACAACGCACAGGTAACTTCAGAATTTGTAGACCAATACATGTTGTGTCAGGAAGCTTGTCTTATTGTCATCCAACAGAGTTACCCTTACTCCCACATCAATTCTAGTCACAACCCGTGCTGAAATACTCCCTAAATGCGGCCAAAGCTTATACCCCATGATTTCTACTTACACTATGAGCATCGTACTCTGTAGCTGGTTGATATTGACATACAGTACCAGCTTCTCAATCATATTGATTCATAAGAGTGTTCTTCCTCACATCTGTTGCAAAGTTGCTTGGCACCCCCTCTTTCCAGTTTGGGATCTCGAATGTCGAAGTGTGACACCATGGCTTAAGGGTAAGTTCCTTCTCGATGACGCCGCAGAAGCACGAGGCCCACTCCAGGCGCGGAAAGGCGGAAATGGTTGCCTCGATGAGCTCTTGACTTAGTAGGTTGGCTCGACTGATAAGCATATAAGGAGACTAGAGCTTCCGACCACCAAGCGAAATGAGAGAAAAAGCAACTTACAGACCAACATTATCTAAAAGATATTAAGAAAATGTGAGTGACAACTGGACTGGAAACCAAAGATAAGGTAATACGCACCTAGAATAGTGGCTAGTTGCAGGATTTGTCCAATCATCGTAATATTTCCTCCTTTAACGAAGACATCCTGATGGCGAATAACAGCCTGCCCTCTGACATGAGCATAATCCACACACTAGCAAGAGAGAGCTTGCCTCGCAAATGGCATCTGCTAAATCCTCAACCCCTCCATTCTTCAAAATAAACTCTCGAGCAACGATGGCGCCTTTAAACTCGAAAGACATCTTCGTAGTTGAGAGGTAACGTTCGGCTGTACCAATGTCATGGAACAGGCAACTGAGATAGTAGGCCTCATCGTCGTACTTCCACTCGGGGAAGTGAGTACGCACCAAGGCCGTTCCTATTACAACACGGACACGTGATGGACTGCATGTTGGGACGGTATACACACGTACCGTAGATGAAGACCCGATGACTGTGGTTGAATGTTGGAACGTTCAGCTCCTCTTGAACGAATGCTTTGCACTTTTGCACAAGCTCGGAGTCTGGGAAAGGGATTTCAGACAGCTTGTAAGATGCCTGCTTGGGCTTTGGACCACTCGCAGTGGGATGGTGCAAGAAGAGGACGTCGGGGTCTCTGGGTACGGCCATATATCCATATCTTTCAGTGTTGTCGGTCATGGTGGAAGACAGTTTGCAAAGTAACAAGAACTGAGAAGCATCTATGATGTCAGTGCTTAATGTCGGCTGCGGAACCCTAACTCGTGACAAGGCTTCTCACGGTAAACTCCCAAAATCCTTCTCGGACAAAATCAATGCTTAGTATGTGAACACTTTTCTTACCAGTGCGCCAATCACTGTGCGCCTTCTCCTGCTCAGGACTTCTTTATTAGACAGCAAGGTCTTCCATGCAGACCTCCCAAAATTGCACTCACAATACCTCGTGAATATTATTCCTGAAAAAAAAAAAAAACTGAACAACTAAGGACGCAAGATACACTCTGCTTTCTTGATACAGGACAAGCCTTCTGTCTTCGCTCTTCTATGGCTTTCTGACACAGACACGATATCGATCTCGTTTTATTAAATCACGTTACAGGCCAGCCTATTCAAGCTACAATCTCACAGATATTTCTTACATTTCTTATGCCCAGTGCGCATCATGCGTTGCCGAGATGAGGTCGTCTTGCTACTGTGGGGTCCATCCGGACAAGACAGCCTAGGTTGGAGATCAACCACATAGTATAATGTAAATTATTCTAACAGACTTTGGTTGAGCGTAGTTAGCCGGAATAGGTAGTATATATTAATCAAAATACCGGGATCCTTGGGACAAAGAAGAGGTCAACTGTTCTTCTCTAACACCTGGGAAGGACGCACGAAGACTCAATAGGTGTTCACTGGAGGCTTAATATTTTCGCTAGGCGCCACTAAGAACGGATGGATACTTACCACAGCTGGAAGACGAGAATTACGGTGGGGTTGCACGGAGTTTTAGGTTCCTACCAGGTGAAAGTAAACATACCTTTTTCCCTTCGACAATTTTCTTCCAATGCGAGACTTCCCTAGCTCACATGCCACCATACCGCCTTAACGTACCATGTCCTGTCGACTTGTAGGTTAGTTAAATGACTTCCCGCCAACCTTCACAACCACGATCTTAGCTTTGTCGAGGAGGTACGAGTATGACGAAGTTGTTGGTCGCTTCTTACCGAAATACTATAACTAAATGGACCAGACATTAACGTGTCAGTGGTAATATGAAGAGCCTATCGATAGTTGCCAGCGTACCGGTAGGGTGCAACCATTGTTGGAAATAGTGCACGACGAAGCAAGATATGATTGCTAGTTATAGTAACATCACAGGCGTCCAAGCAATTGACCAACAGCTATGGAACATTATCCTGACCACACAGCCTGAACCATTCCATTAGTCGTGGCGACGCGAAGAAAAAAATCTAGAAACACTAGCAGGTCCCGCCTGAGTGTAGTTTTTCGGAGCAGGGTAGTTTATGTTAATCAGAATACCCAGGTTCCTGTAAAACATATAATGAAAAATAGAGCTCTGAGTGTTCGGATTTCATGTCGACGTACGGGACCCGTGTACACGCCGGGGATGCTGACGAGAGGTCCAGGCTTACCATTCCCCCACCGGTGACCTGAACTTGTCCACAGCTGGGAGAATATCTGTCAGCATGACATAATACTTGGAAAAATCTCCTCACCTCAGGTAGAACCAATGAATTTATTAACACGACACTGTCCGTAAGAGCTTCCTATGCGATCGTATAATATGCGCACCTGGACACCACCAAAGGTTGACGCCACATGCAGGGCGATTGCGTCCATTCGCACAAGATATCCTCAGGGAATAGGTTGTCTATTTCAACCAACAGAGCCAAGAACTTACTGGCCCAAGGAAGGATTCTTTGGTACAGTGAAAGTATTACCAGGGAGGTCTATGTTCTAAGTGTGAATTGGGGAAACGACTCTCCGGAACCAATAAATACATACTCTGCACAGGCCATTAGCTACAGCACTTAATCTGATAGACCTGCAGGATGTCGCAAAATGATATGCGTCAGATATCGTGATATATGTCTATACTTTGAACCAAAAGTTACCATCGCCAGCCCAGGAGGAGACATTTCCGGGTGCCATGGCCATGTAAACCAAGAATAGAGGGGCAACTTCAGCGCATGCTTCTTGTTTCCTAAGTGCTGCATGGAGAACTAACACCTAGGTGATAAATTGTTTCGTCACTCATGATTCCAAGCTGTTCACCTGCATGGACACTGATAGTCTGTGCTGTGAGGTTCGTTGACGAGTCGTAGCAGCGGAAGTCGGGGCTCGTCACGTTGGTGAGCTGAAGATACCAATTATTACGCAAATATTTAACCACATATGTGAAAACAAACATACCGGGGACTGGGTGTCAAAATTGTTGGTTTTGCGAACATTAGTCTAAGTTGGGTTCGTCTGGCCATTGATCTCCAGAGAGGGGACTGTCTGATAAAGGCGAGGTAGGATTTAGGTGTGTTGTCTTCCACTAAATGGAAGCAATTGGTTACAATGTGCCGCAACTGGGGAGGCGACGACAGCTAATGCTATGGAATACGACACTATAGATTTCGTGAGGAAAGGTATTTTTTGAGCGCGAACTCAAACATACAATTGTTGTCCTTTTAAACCACAGGTATAATGCTCTGTATTTGAAGAAGAGTCAATGATAGCTAAAATTTGTTGCTCCAAATAGGTTACGGGGACGCGCGGCGAGACTCGAAGTGTTCTGATGGTCGGGGCACGTTCGGAAAACAAAACGTACCATATGACCCAAACACCTCAAACTATTTTGAGATCACTCCACTTCTACTATGTCCAATGAGTACTCACACAGAGTGTAGTTTGCTCAGTTGCGAAGTGATGTTGAATCGGATGTCCCTTGTATCTGATCGAGAGGAGGCCATGCGTAGCTGATTGCAATGGCAAGGCAAAGCGCGGCCTTTACTCCGCACATATCCACGCTATATATCATCACAGGACTGGCATTGTTCGTCGTGTGCTCCGCGGCAACGTGTCTGAGTATGTGCGCGACTTAGCGTAAGTGGTTTTGAACGAGCCGAGAATCCGGATGACTATCCCACATGGTCCTTTAGTTCTCTCTCACTTCGACATCAACTTTGATAATCGATACCCACAGCCAACTTCCTAAAATCCCTGACTTCCAGGGGTAACACTATGCGAGTCTCAGGCATCGTACCGAACACTGTTTCGTTTCCATATCCACTGTTTATGCTTTGGATGCGTGCAAACGAGCCTCTCAAGGCATTTACAACTACACTCCACCTCCACAAATTGCGTCTTATGTGGTCCTCTTGGAGGCATCGAAATGCTCAACCACGAATGCTGAGCCTCGAATGGAAACGCTATTTTTGGGTGCTCTCGAATAATGACATGTGGGATTGGATGACTGGAGCCAAAGGTTTTTCGGCTCATGTCATCCAACCATGCCTCCTCCGCTTCACGACGGCATCCCTGGGAATTTAGCGCCTGAATTCACAATAATTTATTTGCTTATGTCTATGTTATTCCTCTCTGACTTCCCCACAATATAAGGCTTTCTATGACCTGGTTTCTCTTTTATGGAATAATGTCCCTTGCCGGCACTTGCGGTCAACATCAGGTCATCTTGGCGTATATCCTGTCAACAGAGCTACTTATAACTATTCCATCTGACTCGAAGCCACGTTCAAAGACGATTGTCACGATCAAAAGTGTCCGCAGTTATTTAGCTATTCTCTTTCTCAATACTTCTTAACAAGCTTCTCGACGGCCATCATATCACGCCAGCGAGCCACAAATACATTGCGCGAAATCACCATGGAAGAGTGTAGAAGTTTTCTCAAGAGTATGGTTGCACAAATATCGGCTCAGCTTCATTCTAGCCAACCAAAGGTCTGATTCGAAGTACCCATCTTATCATTTTACTCGTGCAACGGGCAAAGGAATTTTCTTTGGCTGTGGGAACTTTGTTGCTCATGTTGCACAGAGGAACCTCACGGTATGACATCGTAGGGCTCCCCCTTTGACGCAGCTTGTCATGGCGGGCTTCTCACGTGCCCCCAAGGAAGTAGGTAAGACTCACGATATGTCAGACAGAAAATGTATAATACACGAGTGCGTAGGCTCATTTGAACGGACCTAGGCTGCGGGGTGGGGATGATAAATTGGGCCCAAATATCGCTAATTACCTACCAGGCCGTCCTGTTCGGGCTCTACTGGCAATCGTTTCGAGACAAATACTATTTCCACGAATAACCCGCCCAACTGCCAATCACATACGGTCATCTTGAACGTTGGAATCATTCAACTTAGCCGAGGCGTTCTCGGAGCCACATGCCAATCGTTATATGAAAAAGGACACAGACTGTTTTAGGTCGGAAAAAGTTCTAGAATTTTTTACCTAGGTCTTCCGAAGGTATTGGTAGTACCATTCGTACGCTACAGCAACGTCTCGTAAACGGTGGAACGAGTCCATAAAGATCCAGGGGCTGTGGCGTTGACATGATCCCCTTGGCATTCCAGCCGGTACCCACTCTCCGGATCTGGTCACAGCCATGGAAAGTAGTAACAAGCTGTGTGGGAATATGATGGGCTGAAGAAGGATCATTGTTATTTTCACCTGTCAGAAGAAAAATAAATGAAGAATAACAAGGACTCCGAAACGAAACACTCCAGGGTATCGTCTTAGTCTTTAGCCTAATCTTATATCCAGCACGTCGACACCGGAGATTGAGCGCTCGGTGGGGTTTTTCCTATTAGCATTGGCTGGCGCGTGTATAAACGGGCAGGTCCATGCGCTAAAATGTCAAAGGGTCGATATGCTCCTGCAAAAGACGCTCAGGCTCAGTTTGTAGAACAGTATGGATGCCGGAACAAACTGCCGTAGAACGACAAACGTGGAAGAAGCATGTCCAGCGCAAACTGAAACAGGATCAAGGTTCATGAAAATCAAGGCTGCCAACCCCGAAGTGGAGGCCCTTTTATATACGCCTTGGCTCGTCCAACGATAACTACACCATTTTGCGGGTCCTCTTTTGTGGGGCATCGTAAACAGGAGACAACGAGGCTCGAGGTTTTTTTTGTTTGCGCGGATTATGGACACTTTGAAGCGGTGAGTCTAGGCGTCGTCACGATTCAAATGACCAAGACAGTCATTAGGTGCCACCATGGATAAGTGTAGCAATCAGTAGGGGTCGCATACTTGGGGAGAAACCTGTTCCGTCGTGGGTCAACTGTCGCGGTGTGTGTGATCTGTGAGAAGAAGATATGCACGGTCTTCACAACTCATCGCCAGTTATAACACGGTAAACTCTCCCTCAACCGCTCGATTCAAGATGTGCTTGGCAGCGATAACCGGGTAGTGAAACCTGTGAAGCGAGCGAATAAGAAGAGCGGCCGCTAGCCCTAGTCGGAGATAAGAAGCCACACTGGGGGCACAAGAAAGCTTCTCCATCAAGTAAACTCTGAAGAAAAATCTGAAATGGTGGATGAATTGTATTATAAAAATCCTTAACCGGGAAAACTAGAATCAAGTTTTTTTCACAAAGTCTTTTCAGGATTACAGTGTTGTGTTATGGTTTTCTCTGGCAATTGCCGGAGAAACTCTGAAAAAACCCTAGCCAAATATTCTATTTGTAAAAGATTCTGCAGTTTAGAATACTGTAGAGATACTGAACCACTTTTCAATTCTTAGGATTTTCCTGACAACAGAACGTTCCCATGCTTCCTAGGCCGTGGTAGGTGGATAGAAAGTAGCTGCGCCGCAGCTCGAGTCCATCAGTATCACCTGGACCCACTAAGTTCATGAGTTGCAACTCTAAAATATAGCCGAAGCTACAAGACAAGAAGCTCTTGGCACCGTGGTCGCCACAACAAGAGACGATGCACAGCTACCTAAATTGTCAATGTAACACAGAAGTGTCAGTCGCCACCTGAGCTCTAGCAACAAGTCCAGCTTGAACAGAAGTAAGAAGTTCCACCGCAATGAGATTCGGGTTACGAGAAATAGTAATCCTCCAATTATAGAGATGGTTTAGTGTGAAATTAAGAAGCAGAAATCTCGGCCGGAGCATTTTGACGTTAGGACAGAGTCGAGAGAAGAAGAACCGTAAAACAAAATTGATGAGATGTTCTATATCAACGGTAAAAGGATCTCAGTTGAGATGGGAGGCGTATCTTCATGGCGATCGGCAAAGCAACAAGAACTTAAAATTACCTAACTCGATATCAGTTTCGGAATGAGTTGTCTCATACCATCACCGCGGATTGGTCGATCGTATTCTACCAGTCATGATCGAATACATATAAAACAACCTCCTCAAAGTCTCGTAGTTTCACTTCAATGTCCTCTTTCTCGAGGGAGGGCGTTGAAGCGCATCTTAATATTTGAATCAGAAGCGCAACCTCGATATCTACAAATAGATTTCTTTCTATGCTCATCAAATGCCGACATGTCGATAGGATGACAGGACGTCACAGCTTGTATCCGAGGTTCTCCCTGCAGTTGTGCAGCAAGGCAGCTCTAAAGCGTCTCACTCTCCCCCTTCTCTTTAAGGTGTCTATCGCCCCAGATTTCCCCCTCATGGCAGCCAACCTGCGATCATCGTGGTGTATAATCTGTCTTACACAACCCCATCCTATCTCACACTCGAGGCTGCATTCAAAGACTGTTCTCTCGAGTACATTGTCCTGTCTTTGGCTTGAAGAAGCAACTCCGTCTGCTTCACTGTCCATTGGGTTTAACCTCCTTGCTCTATGCAACGAACAAGGTCCATAACGATTTGCTCTCTCCCTTGAAAAACTCCCATTGCACAGCATGAACATGCTACACAGTAGCGCCATAATTTCACCCCCCAGAAAGTACATTATATATACTCGCAATCGCGACGAACAATTTTAGAAATACTGTTCTGGTTCAGTTCCCATTGGTCGCGCTGCACGTTGGAAGGCACGCACGCCTTGCGTCCAGATTGTATTATTATCTTGCAGATTCTTCTCTTTCCTATGTCACCTAAGACAGGGCCCTCCCACGCAGCCCCCAAGGGAGTAACCCTAAATGTCAAGACATCCTTGAATGGTAATAATCTCAGTGGGGACAAGAATATGGCCTCAAATGGGCCGTCCCGAGGAATCCAGACTATCCGGGGTCTTGCATAAGTTTACATAAGTCCTCTCACAGGGTTCTTCCGTATCACAGACTCACGATGCCATCTGTCTAACTCAACATTAATCTATCAATCACTCCAGTGTGCGCATCAATACACACATAAACCATTACTCTCCCCCATAAATACATAATCATTCCTCCCTACCTACACGTCAAAGGAGCGCGAAAAAAAAATTGCAAACCAAACCAGCTTAAGTAAGCCCAGTTAGATAGTGAGATGGTGGGAATGAGAAGGCCGGGTAAAGTCGCGGGGTATGCGACAGGTATGGCGATATGGTACTTGTACATGAATGGAGTTGTTGCGTTAGTCATCGCCGATGGGTATGCGATAACCTGGAAGGGGTGGGCAGTCGAACGCTCCCATTCTGAGCACGTTTGACTCTTTTATTCAAACTGTCTCTCAATGGTCACTTTGACCCCAACACCGCTCTGCAGTTGCGGTTAGCGTGACTGAGCACAGCTAAAAAACAAGACACGTACCTCTGGTGACTCGATCGCTCCATACTCTCCCTCAGGCTTCGAGTCAAGCCCGACAGTGCCGCCATTGATGCTCGATTTGGCATCACGGTCCTCAACCCAGTCGCTCTCGGCTTTGGCGCGCATCTCTTCCAGGGTATATGTCTGGCGACCCTGGCTTGCCGGGTTGATGCTGAATACTGGCCCGGTGGCCGTAGCTCCAATGCCAGCGCCAAGGCTGCGTCCTTGGCTGTGGGTGTGCGAGCGACTCCCAGAGTGCGCACTGGAAGATTGTGCGGTCGAAGAGCCGGCAAAGGAACCGCCCTCGATGAGACTGCCGCGAACGGACAAGATGATGCGCATCGTCATCGTGATTGTTAGGACAGCTGCCATCCTGCGAGTAGAGTTAGTGTCACAGAGCATCTCGACAGTGAGTCAAGCAACGCACGAAGTGACAATGGTGCGGATAGTGTCCTCTGGGCCAGTTGGGGTGACGATGAACCAGAAGAACATGTTGACCATGTTGACAATCCAGACAGCCTGTGACGATGCCACGGGGTCAGCGGAGCACGACAATCTTCGCTGTCAACTATCACTCA
The DNA here is from genome assembly GCA_003314545.1 of Ramaria sp. MG151. Taxonomy (NCBI): domain Eukaryota; kingdom Fungi; phylum Basidiomycota; class Agaricomycetes; order Gomphales; family Gomphaceae; genus Ramaria; species Ramaria sp. MG151. Next base: position 16,586 of record QMFG01002555.1, read on the forward strand.
CTCCGTACAAGTTAAGTCCGTCGCGGAGCATGAGTTTCCAGAGACCGATTGGCTTCTGAGCTTTACTCCTGAAAGAACGAGCGAGGGCGAGACCGAAAGTCGTCGAGAAGAACAAACTGGGCGCTACCCAGTAAATGCCGACAAAGTTGTGCTTCGGACCAGCGATGCAACCTTGCGAAGGGTCAGCAACCGGTACGACTGTAGGAAAAAACAACAACATAAGCATGCTGGCTTCGCGCATGAGAGTAGTAAGACACAGACCGCGATAGAACCCGCATGCAATGCCCATGAGCACCACCTGGAGAAGGAGGAGAACACCGAGGACGCCCGTGACGGTCTTATTCTTATCGTAAATTGCACGGATGCGGACAAGATGGACGCCGGCGCAAAGGGTGACAAGGATAGCAGTCATAAGCGGCTCGAAAAGGTAAAAGTTTTGGCACATCGCGGTCGTCCAGTGCGTGTCAAAAAACGCGACCGCTGTTTCCCCAAGGAGGCAGAAGCAGTTGAGCGACTTTTTCAGCGGCAGAGGGTCCCAGACTGGTGCTTACCGACGGTAATGAACTCAACAGGCATCAGAATCCTGAGGAGATAGAAAGCGATCTTCAAAGGGGGCCATTCTTGCGTCCTGAACAAACGCCAGGTACGGGGACTCAAGACGAGGGTGTCCCATGCCGCCACGGTAAGGGTGCACACGAAGAAATACTTGTGCGCAGAGAGATGGGGAGGCAAGTCCAGGTAGGGAGGAAGCTGGAGGAGGGGGCCAGCACTAGCACTAGGATCTGAAGAGTTGGTGGAGTTGGACATGGCGGGAGCGAAGGGAAAGGGCTTGGGAGAGCGATGGGCGATTTTGGATTGTAATATACAACCGGCGAAAGACCCCAAGTACCCTGGATACCTGGCTGAGTTTGAACTTGTGCCCGGTAGCAGCTCAGTAGCACATCACTCTCTCTCGATACGGCTAAATCCGTCTCTTTCCTTTTCTTTATTTCCTTCTCTATCCGTACTGTCCCGCACTCACAAAGTGCCGATGCCAGACTTCACATCATCTGCCAGGACCTCTCCCACTGAATGACTGACTACACAATCTTCGATGGTAACCCATCTCCCATCACCCCCCCCACAGCCTCATGTTATCAAACCGTGCCATTGACGCAACTCGGAGCTCGCGGGTGGTTCCATCTGGCACCTTCCATCGGCGCGGTCCCGTCTCATATGTTGAATTCCATACAAGCGCTACGCCGCCGTGGTTGTATTACATTCACATTCACATTTGGGAGATCCCGCCGTCATCGTGACTCACACCGGAGAAGCCATCTGACACAACAGCAGTGTAGTGTCCAGCGCAGATAGATCTATTGGAGCCCCTATACATATCTTTTGGCGCATTGTGCCCAAAGTATGCATATCTCAGCCGCCCTTACACTGCTGAAGGGCGGTCAAGTCTCTCCATGTGCTATCAGCCGCGTGGAAGGCTCTCCCGCACCTCGCTTCCTCCTTCGTTGCCAGTGGCTGACACCCTGACTCTGCGAGCTGAGCTACGACCTCGCCGGCATTCGAAACCAAGGCAAACTCATTGCCACCAGCAAGTCGTCATATCATTCGGTGTTATATTGTCACGTATCAGTAACAAGCCATCTTTGATGAATGAACTCTGGAAGAACCTCTTGCTCCCAACGATTTGTCTTCCAATGATATGCTTAACGCGATCAACTGTCTGATCTGGAAGTACGTACCTTTCCCCTTGCAAGACAGGCAATGGAATATCTGTTTCATCAAGCGGATGCATCGATGCAACTATAACATTGATCCTCTCCAATACAATGTCGGAGCTGTAGACAGAAAACAGACTTATGTAACTCAGAATGAGTGACCTGTTCCCAACTCAAAATTGATATTGCTACAACGGACCCTGATTCACAATAGAGGCACGAGGTAATTTTTGGCCAGGCCCGTCCTGGGAATTCCCGACTGCATGTCCGTGGGAAACACGTCCCTCACTTTACGAGATCTTGAGAGATCCCTTTGCAGGATATACTCAAAACATCAATTTAGCGTTCTAAAGCGCAAAATGCTTCCAGGTTTCCCCTCCCAACGGGAGTGACACTACCCCCTCATCGCTACCCAAACTCGCAGCCTCCGCAACCGTACTCTCAGCCAGCTGGCGCGCCCCCATCGCTTTCCCGAGTATTCCGCACTACCCCTTATGCCCCTAGACAACATACTTTTCTTCACCGTAAATGACTGGGCGTTCTTTGGCGCCGTCCTTTCATGGGATAAATATCCTTATCGACATTTAGATCGACTTCCCGCGTGAATATTGTCTAGAAATTGGCAAGTTTCTTTCCCCTGTGGGTATCGTAGGAACCTTATTATCCTATGCATACGACTCGCTAAATCACGGGCCCCTCGATCGCATTCGTGACATTACGGGACTCATGGCTGCATCAACCTCAGGACATTAGGTTCTTCGACGTGTGCACACTACAATTTCGATTTCAATACCTCAGTTTCCTGCCGCCCTTCTGCATGTGCACTAATAAATCACCATCCACATTTTATCATCAGGGATGCCCAACAAGTATCGACTTTGAAAAGACCCAATCGTCGTCGTATTAGCCGATAGGGAGCTATTCATCGCAAACCAGCAGGAATGCTCTCCCATAAAACGCACTCCGTACCTATACCATCCAACTCGGAGCTAGCGGAAGAAGAAGTGACGCATCCCAAACACTTTCGCCTTTTGCCAACCCAAACACCATCGTAGCTCTTCAGCAACATGTCCAAATTCAGAGCTTGCTTACGTCTTGGCCTTAAACCCCTCCTCATGGCTGAGAAACGTGTCCGTTCAGGCACCTCCGTCCTCACCATTACTTGTTCCACCCCCTTCTCCAGCCAAGACCTCATCAACGCCACATGACCCACACAGTACACGCGTCTGCACCCACCCCCTCCCAACAAGTCCGGCGCTTCCGCCGCCATGCCAACCGCACGGCCAAGATCCACTACGTGAGCCATGACCTATTCCTCCATCTCGCCCCCCTCCCCCGTGGCCGACTTCGGCACATTCACCGGCACACCCTCGATGGCACACCTCAGGCACACAGCGTCGAGCTTGAGGGGTACGCCTTTGAACGCCACACATCAAACGGTCGCAGAATATACTTTGCTGTCCGGGAGAATAACGCGGCGGCGGCGGCGGCGGCGGGGCAACGCACCACCATAACGTACCCTTTTATTCCTGCGCATGCCTGATGACGGATCTGGGCTCCACGAACCCGCATGGGTACACTCGGGGGGTTACCGGATGGTGCGGGAGAAGATCGAGGGTTTTTTTGGGGGGGTATTGTCCAATACTAATATATGCGAACAGTCGTTCCTGCTATAAGCAAATCCTAGGAACATGCTCGGCTTGTAGAGCTAATAATTGTAGCCCAATCAAAAACTATTTTTTTCTTATGCCCGGACACCAGGGCTGCCTCTCATTGCAACAGAGGCCTGCACAGTACCCACTGTGAACGAGATAAAAACGCCAGATGGGCCTCGGGTGTTCGGGGTACTTTGTAAGATATTTTTGTTTTGTGGATGACCAACTCCCTTTGAACCACACATATCAATACTCTGAGTGTCATCTTTCGCTTGCAAATTGGGAACACTCAGCGGAATATATTTTGGTTTGGGTTCAGACGAACACAACGCAAAAACGATTATTTTGCCACTGACGGGTTGAACACACATGAAAACAAACCTTATGCTCCGTACTCTTTGAACTGTGTTGCAATATCTGTGAACGTGGCGGCCTTTAGAACACACAGTGTCATTTTTAGATGCCGATTAAATTATTGTTGTATGCCGCGAAATAATAACCAATGAGTTGAGATGGGCTGCATTTGAAATTTGACTGCGGTCCAGCGTCGCTACAGCACACACACACACACACGGGCCATCCGTTCGGCTGCCAGAACCCGTCCTGTAAGTCAACATTTTGAAAGCCTGAAACAAAAAACCCTCCATTCACAAGACTGAGGAAACACCCATCATACCAAAGACGGAAGATATAACTATTGTTTCCTGAGTAGCAAGGCGTGCGGCGGTTTGGGCGACTTTGAACGCACAAAGAATATAATTTCTCACATGCATTTTGGTAAGAGGTAACGCGGCCGGAATATACTCTCCATTGACCCACGATTATGTTTAAAGTGAGCCCAGATACACGAGAGCAATATGAAGCCCCTGATGTCGCTCCGCGGAAAGCAAGACATTGCTGGGAAACAGCGATTCCGATTCCACTATGACCTGCAGCGTTATTTTGTCTCCGTGCATGTGTTTTATATTATGCACTTCCGTGTTATTAAGGAGGCTCGACAAGAAAGACGTTCTACCCACTCATCACGTGAGTTTTTGTCTTCTTTATTTCAATCTCGGTGCTAATGTGACGCCTCGCGCTTGCTCTTCTCGTGCCTGGTTTACCACGTTCGACTCTCTTTACATCCCTTATAGGATGATTATCGCAACCGCTGGACGCCTTGCTACTCAGGAAACATTAGTTATATCTGCTGTCTTTGGTATGACTGCTGTTTCCTCAACCTCGTGAATGGAGTCTGTTCTTTCAGGCTTTCAAAATGTTGACTACATCAGCGACAAGTTCTAGCAACCAAACGGATGTGCCCGGTGTGTGTGCGGTGGCGACGCTGGACCACAGTCACAAATGCGGCCCATCTTAACTCATTGGTTATATTTCGCGGCATGCAACAATAATTTAGTCGGCATCTAATATACCATAGGATGTCTTTGTAAAAGTGACAGTGACTAACCTTCCGCAGTGTTGTGTTTCTATTCAATGGATTTCCAAGTGGGGTAAACACAGAAGGCGCGTTATGTAGTCCTCAAGATAACCACCTATCAATGCCACAAAAACCTTCCACAGAATATTGCTTCCTCACATAGGTAAGGTGGCTATTTGTCTGTAGTTGAGAATATATTGAATGGCCAAGAAGAGCGATCACATTCGGAACTGCAAAAGTGGGAAATAAGATGACATATGTGGTTCCATGCACAAGGGTTAGTGCATTATAAGCAACCTCTTGAACTAACTGGATTCTTTGTGTTGAAAATAGCAAACTCCTGTGTGTAGGTTCAAAACCTAAGACGAGTTCAGAAGCAAGTCTAAATTTAGTAGGATGAAAATACCTAAGACAAGTTCAGAAGCAAGTCTTAAGAGTCATCATACATCAAACAGAGTATTTATACTATTAGTCTTATTGTCAGTTTATATATGGTAATCTAAAAAGAAACAATAATGAGTGTTGAAGAACAATAGGGAGTGTGGAGTCCTATTGTATGGATACAAAAACATATAACATACTACATGATCTTATTCAAGAAGGAGTGTCTCAAGCATTGATGCTTTTACAACACTCCCCTGTGATTGAGACATTGATGATCCCAAATTTGTGTCTGAGAAAAGAGTGTTGGTCTTGAGGTAAAGACTTCGTCAGGAAGTCAGCGATGTTGTCTTTTGTAGGCATGGCTGAGATATTGATGATTCCTGTAAGGGCAACCTCACCTTACCTGGGATATGCCTGCTGGCAGGCATACTGCAGGGGATACTACCCTGTCAGCATCCTGCCTAGGCCTGCAAGGGGACTCGAACCCCAAGCTACCCACAGGGACTCACTCTAGGCTGGTAAGGGAAATCCAAAGTTGTATAAAAATCAAAGAGTAACTACAGTAGCGAGACACATACCTGGTAAGGGAAATCCAAAGAGAAAAGGGTGAGGATTCCCTTACCTAAGCGACTAACTATATAGCTACTGGTGGTCAAACAGGAGCAAATAAAGGTGTAACTAGCACTAGAGTAAAATAGAGGAAAAGGGAGGCGAAGGACATAATACTAGAGATAGGATAGATCTAGTATAAAAGGAAATAGGGGAAAAGGAGGGAAAAAGGAAAGGGGGAAAAGGGAAAAAGGGGAAAAAGAGAGGAAAAAGGGAATAAACCGGTTGTCCCCTGACAATTCCCTGCTGAAGGAGGTAACATATATAGTGAGATTTAATGTTGATGTGCTTGGTCTGTTTATGAAATACATTGTTAGCTGAAATGGTGCAGGCTCCTTGTGACTCAGAATAAAGTTCAACTGGTAGGTTGACATTAAAGTTAAGTTGCTGGAGGAGCAATACTGTCCATTTTGCATGCTTTGTGCACTTGCAGAGTGACATGTACTCAGCCTCAGTGGATGATAAAGCAACAGTGCATTGCTTCTAGGTGGCCCAGGCAATGGAACCTCCAGCAAGGATGAAGGTGTAGCCTATGGTAGAATTGTGGGTGTTAGCATCTGAGACCCAATCAGAGTTGCTATATCTAATTAACTCAGTGGAGTCATTGGTTCCATATGTCAGTGTATAATCTCGTGTGCTCAAAAGATAATGGAGTATATGTTGAGTGGCACTGAGGTGTGACTAAGTTGTTTTGAGGAAAATATGAGAGGCAATTTACTGGGAAGTAAATGTCAGGTCAAGAACCTAACATTGGATACATTAGAGACCTGTCACGATCACAGTCTGGACATTCCATTCACATTATCTTCGTTCTGAAGCAATCCTTCCAAAGCATTTCGTCCGAAGTCTGAAGCAACATTCCCACACTCCCATCACTTTCATCCCACAACTCTTTTATCTATCACTTCGACTCAAATACTCCATCTATTGAAACAATTCTTGTGAAACAATCATTGGTCAGGTCCAATCATATTCTTTTTTTAGAAAAGAACCACCCTGACTATCCCCATCACTATCCCCATCTTTCACCATAAAATTATTGATTGAGTTATTCATATTCACTCAAAGCTTGCGATGACATGCCATATCATCAAGCTTAATGATATGAAGGTTCTAGACTCTCATAATTACTCTCTGAAAGATTTAGGCATGGCTATCCCTACCTGAAGCGCCACGCAATTTGGAAACATGTTTCAGGAGTTGGTGATAGTCTATTATCCTTTTCTTCATTCACAATTTTCCTTCCATCATTGTTCTTTGTTCTCTATGACCTTTAATTAGTATACATGTACCTTGGTTACTCTCCAATCCTCACGGACTCATTCCCATTTGCTTTCTATTCCAAATTCTTTGGTATATAACTAAACACATTCACATGTATGTTCCCTAGTTCAATTATTGTATGTCAACTTGATCTTTCTACTCACACTTGCCAACTCGTCCTCAACTTGCCTTAAATGACAACTTTATGTTTGAGTAAGCACTCCAATTCTACTTTCATTGGTTGAACCCACTTTGAGGAATGTGAGATCATTGGCTGTGATCGACATGAAATGCAAAGTTCATTCAATCTATGAGATAGAATCCTTTCAGAACCACTATCTCTTTGGAACTATGCATTTCATTTGCAAACATTCTGAAAGCCATTCGCTTTTACTGTAGGATTTCTGTTTAATTTCAAAAACCATTCTATTATCATTAGGAATATTTCCGAACAGATTTACTAACACAACATCCATCCATATCTTTTATCGCTGATATTTGGATTCTGACAAGACCCAACAATCTGTTGGTAATGTGAGGTGAGGCTGGCATCTGAACCTTCCTCAGGATTTGCAATAAGTTGTGTCCCTGTAGCCAATAGGGTGTAGGTTGGTCAGCGCTGTGACATGTCAAAATGTGTAATAATGCATTGAATATAGTGCAACCGGTTGATAGTGAGAGTCTTTGTTGAACAGTTAGGTGATGTGTAGGCTAAGGAACCTGTCAGAATCCAAATAATAGCAACAAATGTTGTGGATGAAGGTTGTGTTAGTAAAAGTGTTCGGAAATATTCCTAATGATAACAGAATGGTTTTGGAAAGTGAATATAAATCCTACAGTAAAGGCGAATGGCTTTCGGAACGTCTGTGAATGAAGTGCATAGTTCCGAAGAGACAGAGGTTCCGAAAGGATTCTATCTCATGAATCGAATGAACCTTGCAGTTCATGTCGATCACAGCCAATGATCTTACATTCCTTGAAGTGGATTTAACCAATAAAAGTGGAATTGGAGGGCTTACTTAAAAAATAGAAAGTTGTTATTGAAGATGAGTTAGAGATGAGTTGGCAAGTGTGAGTGGAAGAATCAAGTTGACATACGATAATTGTACTAGGGAATGTACATGTGAATGTGCTAGCTATACACTAAACCATTCGGAAGGAAGAGCGAATGGGAATGAGTCCATGATGGGTAGAAAGTAGCCAAGGTACATGTATACTAATTAAAGGCCATAGGAAACAAAGAACAAGGGTGGTAGGAAAATTGTGAATGAAGAAGAAGATTAACGGACCCACAACAACTCTTGAAACATGTTTCCGAATC
>QMFG01002555.1:25141-59395 GCA_003314545.1 Ramaria sp. MG151
AAAAAAGAATATGATTGGACCTGACCAATGATTGTTTCACAGGGATTGTTTCACTAGATGGAGTGTTTGAATTGAAATGATAGATACAAGAGTTGTTGAATAGAATTTGATGGGAATGTGGGTATGTTGCTTCGGACTTTGGACGAGATGCTTCGGAAGGATTTGTTCGGGACGAGGGCGATGTGAATGTAATGCCCAAATTGTGATCGTGACAGAACCATTTTATCTCTCCTAGATCAGTCATCTCATAATGTTTTGTTATATTTGCTTTGAGATCCTGAATTCCATTCAGAATGCCAAAAAGAGTGATGTCAGCAATGTAAACTAGTATGATGAGCAGGTCCCCCCCATTGTGACAGTTGATAAAGATTGGATTACCACCAGAATTTTTTTTTTCTGGAATCTGAGTCCCTTGTGCCATTGGAAACCTGCATGTTTTAAGCTATATAGGGCCTCTTTGAGGTAACACACCTTTCCCTCCTGTCCATTTGTCATGAATCCCTTCAGTTGATCCATGTAGATTTCCTTGTCCAAGATTCTATTGAGGTATGCTGACTTTATATTGATGTGGTGAATGTCCCAGTCCAGCTGTGTTGCAAGTGCAAGCAATAACCATAAGGAGTCGAGTCTTGCAATGGGAGTGAAGGTTTCTTCATAGTTGATACCAGTGGTTTGTGAAATACCCTTGACAATGAGATGGGCACAGTAATGGGCAATGTTCCCTGGGTGTCACACTTTGTCACATATACACTTTGTAGCCTTGCAATCCTTTGGTAGGCCACACAATTCCCAAGTGCCGTTATTAGTAAGACACTTGATCTCCTCAGTCATGGCATTTTGTCATTTGTCTGCATCAGAGGTGGTGATTGCATATTTATATGATGCTATATCCCCTGTAGGTGTCACATGTATGGCTGCAAGGTAGGATTCAATAGAGTTATTCCAGATAGCTAATGTAGATGTGAATCAATTAGTCATGTCTGGACTTGCATTATCTGGGTGTGGTACAAGGACTGATTGTTAAATACATCTTGACTGGGGTAGGAGGATGATCGCAATGGTAATATGATATAGATTATAGTTGTACACAAGCTGTATTTCAATATAAGCTATTGGTAGAGGACACTAAACTAACCTCTGGATATCTTAATTTATTCTGGATATTTTAATGCATTTCAGATATGTTAAAGGACTATACATGCATACCTATGTTTTAAAAATTTACAATCTTTGATATTAAGAGGGCAGGACATATAAGTATCAGATAACCACATCTGGGAATTACTACCAGACTATAGTATATGAATACATATTGTCAATGTATACCCCTCTTGTATATTCCATTGCCTCACTACCATATAGACCATTCCATATTAATATCTTAAAGTAGTCAAGATATCTAATCTGGTCCTCCTCACATAAGATATTTGATAAAGATTACATGTACATTAGCATATGTTGTAAGTTTGATATTTTCAGGATTGTTATATAAATTACATTCCATAAACTGTATGTCACGATAGTGTTTTAGAACACCTCCCTGTTATCGCACTGAAGTATGGCTTTCCGATCATCTCCAAAGATGCCCTTCAGAATTTCAAACCACTTTCAACTAATTCTTCCCACATGTTTGATCCGGTCACCCAATCCAGTTCAGGAATCACTCCATGAAGTGTTTAGTGAAACAATCAATAACCAGGTCCGATCATAACCTTTTCTAGAAGAGAAGCACCTTGACTATTCCCATCACTATCCCCATCTTTTCCAAGGAACTCATTGATCGAGTTATTTCCATTCTATTGAAGCTTGCGATGACATTCCCTATCATCAGACTTTATAATATGAATGTTCTAGACTCACAGGATCACCTTCCAAAGGATTTGCACATGGTTATCCCTACCTGATGAGCCATGTGATTTGGAAACATATTTCAAGAGCTATTGATAGTCCGTTAATCTTTTCTATCATTCACAATTTTACTACCTCCCTTGTTCTTCTATTCCTATGGTCATTAATTAGTGTACATGTACCTTGGCTACTTTCCGATCCCCATGGACTACTTCCCATTTGCCCTCCCTTCCGAACTGCTCGGATATAGTAGTGTTGAGCTGTAATTCTACATCACTATTTACCACACATCCTTCTCCATCCTCTTTTCTTTTCCCTTCTTTTAATTCAATACATTGGCACTTAAATAAGCACCGTATTATGTAATCAAGAAGCGGTGGATTTGGGACTTGTCGTTATCTCTTATATTGACAAGTCCCAAAGTCCCAAAGGACTCATTCAATCTGTGATTTAGTTAGAAACCTATCACAGATTCTCCTCTGCCAACAGGTAGAGCATTTGCATGTATATTCCCTAGTTCTATTATTGTATGTCAACTTGATTTTTCTACTCATACGTCCAACTTGTCCTAAACTCACCGTGAACAACAACTTCATATTTGAGTAAGCACTCCAATTCTACTTTATTAGTTTAACCCACTTCAAAGAATGTGAGATCATTGGCTGTGATTGACATGACCTGTAAAGTTCATTTGATCTATGAGATAGAATTCTTTCAGAACCTCTATCTCTTCGGAACTATGCATTTTGTTCACAAACGTTCCGAAAGTCATTCACTTTTACTGTAGGATTTATCTTCACTTTCAAATACCATTCTATTATCATTAGAAACATTTCCAAGCAGAATCACTAACATCTCACTCATCTACAACTTTTATCACTGATATTTGGATTCTGCCACTGTAGTATATAGTTAGTTCATGTGTTTTACCCAAGACATTTACATTGACAATATGTATTCACATGTTATAGTCTGGTAGTAATTCCCAGATGTGGTTATCTGAAACTTATGTGTCCTGCCCTCTTAATATTAAAGAATGTAAATTTTTAAAACATATATGTGCATGTACAGCCCTTTAATATATCTGAAATGGATTAAAATATCCAGAGGTTAGTTTAGTGTCTTCTACCAATAGCTTATATTTTAAAATACAGTTTCTGTACAACTATAATCTATATCATGTCACCATTGCAATTATCCTCCTAAAGTTTGTCCAATACCATGAAAATTGAATTTTGGAGGACTGTGTCACGATCACAGTTTAGGACATTTCATTGTTTCAATTCTGAAATACAATGTTCTAAAGAATTCCAAAAACTTCCTTCATAACCCCAAATCATCCTTGCCTCAATACTTCACATACATTTGATCCAGTCACTTAACCTAGTTCAGGAATTGCTCTATTTGGTATTTAGTGAGACGATCAACAATCAGGTCTGATCATATTCTTTTCTAGAAAAGAAGCATTCTGACTATTTTTATTACTATCCCTATCTTTTCCAATGAACTTATTGATCGAGTTGTTTCTATTCTGTTGAAGCTTGCAATGTCATCCCATATCATTAGACTTTATGATATGAATGTTCTAGAATCACACTCCAAAGGATTTGCACATAGTTATCCCTACCCAAAGAGCCATGCGATTTGGAAACATGTTTCAAGAGCTATTGATGGTCCATTAATCTTTTGTCTCATTCACAAATTTCCTACCTCTCTTATTCATTTATTCCTATGGCCATTAATTAGTATACATGTACCTTAGCTACTTTCCAATCCTCACGGACTCTTTCCCATTCTCTCCCCCTTCCAAATCATTTGGTATATAGATAGAGCATTCACAAGTATATTCCCTAGTTCAATTATTGTATGTCAACTTGATTTTTCTACTCATACTTGCCAACTCGTCATAAACTCCTTTGAACAACAACCTTTTACTAAACTCACATTTGAGTGAGTACTCTAACTTCATTCACATTAGTCTAGACACACTTTGAAAGAATGTGAGACTATTAGCTGTGATTGACATGGACTGCAAAGTTCATTCGATCTATGAGATAGAACCCCTTCGGAATCTCCATCTCTTTGGAACTATGCATTTGTTCACAGATGTTCCAAAAGCTACTTACTTTTACTGTAGGATTTCTATTCACTTTCAAATACCATTCTATTATTATTAGATAATTTCTGAACAATAATAGAGGGTCAAAAAACTACTCCAATGAGTGATTATTTTGTTTGATTTATTGAGCAATGAATTTTGATTAGACTCACATGATTTCTTAAGTTGGTAGATACCCAATATGTTCTAGTATATTATGTAAAATTTTCAGAACTTTTGGCGATGTCATTCCTTCACAAAATTCAATCTTTATAAAATGCACAAATATTGGGGCAGTTTGTTGACCCACTGTATATGAAGTGCAAACAACTCTTTGTTGCATAAGTTCCCTAATATAGTGCTAACAAACATTGATATACTTTGACTGCTATGGAAGACTGGGTTGTCTGAGAAAGCTACTGTGCCTGTGTTGTCTGAAAAGATGTAGATAGTATTTCCAAGGCCCATGACATATGTGACAATGACAGTAATGTGTGACATGTGACATAGTCTAGAATGTTCTAGATCATTCTTGAACTTGACTTTGACTTGACTTTGACTTGATTTGGATGTAAAACTGGTAACTTGTTGACTTGTTATTTTACAGAGAGAGGCATAGGCCTTTATATATAGCTACAGCAACAATGCAAGTATGATGCAAAACAATGAAATAGAGGTGGTTTGTAAGAATAGGGGTAGGGCATGACAAAGCATAAGAATAAAAAGTACAAGAAAGGGTTTAAGAAAAGAGTATATGATAAAGCAGATAAGTGAAATTATGTCGGGATAGGGGAAAGAAGTGTGGAGTGGGAATATTAGTATAAGAATAGAATGACAGTTAGTAATGATGAGAAAATTTTATAAAACATAGAACAAAGGAGATGTCAGGTGAAAAGAAAATGTGTCAGATAAAAGAACAAAAGAAATGTCCACTAATAATATTCCTCAACTTGTCCAATGTCTCCCAAGTGAATTGGATATAGGATGAGTTACTATGTCATCCAGGAAGGATTGACAAATCAGAGACAACACAGGCTCCAAAGGCTGTCCATGAACCTTTCCATGAATAGTTGATGAGTGGGGTGGAAAATGTGATCCTTCTGGATTCTATGATGAAGAGTAAGTTGAATGGATAGAGGAGGATATTCTGGGTATGGTCCCTTTAATTCTGCCATGTATTCTGCTTGCCCTACATGATAGTATATCCTTTTATCTCCAAGAAATATGAATGGTTCTGAGGAGTCATTGACATATACTAGCTCCCTAATGGTATAAGTGTTAGTGTTATGATGATTGGTATTAGAGAGCTTGTGATGGAGATGAGTAGGAGTAGGGTATGTCAGTGTGATTGGAAAATGGCATTCAGCTCGTCCTTCAATGGGTTGCAATTCGATAAAATGTTAGCTATGAGGATTTATTGAGTTGATTAGATAATAAGTGATGGTAGAAGGTGGTGGTGTTGGCATAGAGGAAATGTGAGATGGTAGCTAAGATTGAAGAAAATAGTGCTGGCAGAGTTGGGTCAAAAATAGATGTGACTTGTCACTGGTGAGTGCTTGATACTCTTTGACATTCTTGTATTGATGATTGTTGGCTACTTGCAGGTGTATGTTTAGTAGTCGTGAATGAGATATGGGAGACAGAATTGGATGAGTGCAGGTGCTGGCCGCAACGAGAACTAAAGCGAGATCTGAACTGAAAACTAATAATCGAGATACTAAGACTTGACCGGGCTCTCTATAGAGCGGCTGGGCTGAAACCAACCAATTTATTTCAGTATATAATTGAGCTATTTATACTAAATTGTTTAGTTGAGGGCCGGTACTTCTCAGCGGCTATTGTACTTCTAACTAAAAAATAACTAAAAAATTTTATTTAAAATAACAGTGTATACTCTTGTCTACCAGCATGACTACCAGGTTGCATTTGAGCATGTTGAACCTCTGTAGTATTATGTCAATGTACTCGGATTGGGAAAGTTGAGTGTCCCTTGGTGTAAGTCTCATATTACTAGTATCCCAAGTACTTTGAAGGGCTTAGTTGTATCTTTTCTTTGATTTTGTAGAATTTTTCGATACCAGCCTTCAGTTCTAACTCCTCTCTCTCACTTGAGCATATTCCCATGGTATCCTCAACATGTGTATCAATTGCAATGAAGCCTCCTGTCACAATCATAGTTTAACCCTTTTACTATTCCTCTAAAAAGCTGTCTTCCAACAATACTTTTAGAATCTAAATCATCAGAACTTCTATCAAACTTATTTTTTCCTCACCATTAAACATCATGAATCACTCTATTGATATTTATATGAAAATTTCAATAATCAGGTCCAACCATCCATCTTTTCTCAAAAGGAAGTGCCTTAACTATCCCTAATATTATTCCCATCCTTTTCAAGGAACTCAATATCAGAGTTAATTCTAGTTCTCTGAAGCTTATGGTGATAGGATATACTATCAAACATTGTGGAAGAATCATCCCTAACATTAAGGGTTATTATCCAAAGAAGTAGAATCAGGTTGTCCCTACCCAAAGAGCCATAACATTTGGAAATATGTTTCAGGATGAGTTTCTAGCTCATTAATCTTTTTCTCCATCCACAATTTTCCTACCTCCCTTATTCTTTCATCTCTATTACTTTTAATTAGCATACATGTACTCCACCTTCCAACCCTCATGGCCTCCTTCCCATTCACTCTCCCTTCCAAACTGTTTGGTATATAAGTAGCTCATTTGCCTGTATGTTCCCTAGTTCAATTATTATATGTCTACTTGTTTGCTTTGCTCAAACCTACCAACTTACTATGAACTGTAAGGACCATTTGACTTATAAGACCCTTCAGAATATCTATCTTTTTGGAACTATGCACTCTTGTAAACATTTAAAAGGCCCTTTGCTTTTACTATAGAACTTCTATTCACTTTCAAATATCATTCTACTACCATTAGTAATATTTCTGGTTGTTAACACTAACTTCACATTCATCTATAACTCTTATCACTTATAATCCAATTCTGACACCTCCTTTCATGGTTCTCTTCACAAACACTCTAGTGTTACTTGCTAGTGGTTTACTCCATTATTCCTAGCTTCTTTCCTAGGTCTTTCCTCCACACCTGTACAGCTTGTGGGAGTCCATATAAAGTCTTGTTAAGTTTTCCAACTTTTTCTCCCTTCTGATATCTATCCGGCAGCTTAATATATATGTTGTGGTTTACCTTGCTGTGTAGATAACCCAAATCTACACCCTACACAAAGATATGCATGTCCTTAATTGTGGCAAGTGCAAGCAATGTTCTGAGTAATGTGATATATGAAACTTGTGCAAATATGTCACTCAGTGATATGTCCTTCTCTTGCTGATCTCCATGTACTACCTATTGCGATCTAAACTTTGGTTGTCCATGCTCCTGATGTTTGAAAGTTTGAACCCACATACCTGGTAGTATTTGTGCCTTTTTTGGTATGTCACTTCCCTTACTTTCTGTCTATGTGTTAATTTCTTCTATTTTGGCTAGCTTGGAGGATGATTGCAATAGTGACATGATATAGATTATAGTTATACAGAAGCTGTATTTTAAAATATAAACTATTGGTAAAAAACACCAATCTATCCCCTAAATGTCTTAATTATTCTAGATATTTTAATCCATTTCAAATATGTTAAAGAGCTGTACATGCATACCTATGTGTTAAAAATTTACATTCTTTGATATAAAGAGGGCATAACACATACAGTAACTCACCCAACTGAGTCAATGTTTGATGCTTTTGGACTATTCAAAACATATATGAAAAAAGTGCTGGTGTATCAAAGAAAGCATCTGATCAGGGCTATGCAACCGTTAAGAAATTATATAACTCTGACCAGGGGTGATGAAGATATAGGCAATTAAAATCAAGGGCCCATTGACTTAGTTTTGTGAGATGGTATCAGAACAATCAGAATCTGATGCTCCATCTATTATATAACATGCAACCCTTGATAGATGGTTAATATGGTAACCTTATATTTTTTTATAAGAACTCAAATTAAGGTATACAATCCCCTCCAACATGTCCAGAACTTCACTACACTCCAATGCACCCCACTTCCTCTCCTCAAACAGAAAACATCCTCTCCTTGGCCTCTCATGGCCATTCCACTTATACTATTGCCTCAGGACTTGGGCTCAGCCAGTCTACAGTATCCAGGACTCTTAGAACTCTCCATCCCAACCAGCACTGCTCCTCTGGAGGTTATTACTCCAAGCTTTCCTCTAGAGATCAACATGTTATTTTATCACAAATTGCTACTGGCAAAGCTGCCAATGCTACTCAGGTCACCAAACAAATCAATACTGTTAAGACAAGATAATTCAGCGTCTTCTGAGTAAACACTCTTGTTATTAGTTTAGAGATAACTACCTAAAGATAACTGTGAATGGGTGAGTCTATGAGAAAAATCTAAAAGTATCTAAAATACTCACTTCAGCGTCTTCTGAGTAAACACTGAAGTGAGAAACGGGAAGTACCGTGATATAAGTACTAAAGGAAATTAGACTTCCGAAACTCTAAATGAAGAATATAGTGTGAAACTGTCTAATGTGTCTCATCTGAAGATAGATAGCCATTAGAGGATAACAAAATTGATAAAAGAAAAGATCATGTAAATGTAATAAGAAAGAATCCAGACTGTGTGATCTTAACAAATACAATTATCCCCCACCCAGTCTCCTCAGAAACCGTCAGAAGATTTCTTAGGAAACATTCATTCAAGACTGTGGTAAAGAAGAAACAGCCCTTCCTCAGTGCAAGGCATAGACAGCTGAGGTTGGCCTTTGCTTTGAAGCACAGAGAGTGGACTGTAGAGGACTGGAAGAGGGTGATTTGGTCAGAGGAGACCAAAATCAATAGGTTTGGGTTAGATGGGAGGCAGTGGGCCTGGAAACAGAAGGGAGAGGGGTGGTAATTTTTCAATAAGATAATGACCCAAAGTACAAGTCAAAGAAGGCCAATAACTGGATGGAAAACAACAATATCACTCTCTATGACTTGCCTGCACAGTCTCCAGACCTGAATCCTATTGGGCACCTCTGGGATAATGCAAAAAACAGGCTTAAGGAGTATCCAACACCACCTAAGGGAGTTTGACAAATTTGTGAGAGAGTAGAGGAGGTATGGAATAACATACCACCAGAGTTGTGTCAGAATTTGATAGAGAGTATGCCTAGAAGACTTGAGGGAGTAATTAAGGCTAAGGGGGGCAATACCAAGTACTAGAATTGCAACTTACTATTTCTCTAATATCCTCTCACAAAACTGAGTCAATGGGCCCTTGATTTTAATTGCACATATCTTCATCACCCCTGATTGGGATTACATAATTTTTAATGGTTCCATAACCCAGATCAGATTCTTTCTTTGATGCACCAACACCTTTTTCATATATGTTTTACATTCAAAGCTATTCAATGAATAATCCAAAAGCATCAAACATTGACTTAGTTTTGTGAGTTACTGTATCTGCATGTGGCGATCATCAGTCTGAAACTGGACTAATTACTTCTAATACTTGTGAAACCAATTCAGATGTCTTCAGAACTACAAATTAATGAAAAAAAAAAATAAACAGAAAAGAGATTCCAAGGTTTTTGGCCTTGAGTTGTATTCAAGAAGAATTATTGATATTTTTTGTATTTCTTCTCCTTTCCCTGAGGTAATCCTCCTGATGCAATGCTGTGATTAAGTAAGCATGTTATCAAATAAGTAATAACAAAACCTTCTAGCTGCAAAGTATTATACTATACTTTGGATTTCTCCTCTACTAGGTACCTATGGGTGCTAGGAGGGTTGACCTTACAGTTTAGCCCCTAAAGCTTATGTACTGGTGTGTGCAAGTAAAGATAAGAAAGATAACTGGAAATGTAGCAATTTTGAGGTAGCAGTGACTTCAAATAGAGCTTAGTTAAGGCCATTTTCTAGCCAATCTCTGAAAGAGTATAGGATGTCTCAGAATACAATTACAGCTCCACTTTCACTTCTGTACTTTAATTATATTTTATCCTTTATCTCCAGGTTAGAGAAAACTTTCCATATAATTTTTGTTAGTCTTGAAACACATTCTATTTTTATCCACTCTCCCTGAACCTAATCCCTGACACCCCAAGTATATGAACCCATAGTTTACCTGTATAGTCCCTTAGTTCTGATATTGACTTAATGCACCTATCATTCCTTTCCCCTCTCTTCCCCTTCTGTCCACTACAACCAACATTGAGCTCCCAGCTCTTCCCAGTTTTCTAGTCACTCAATATCTCTAAAATACAAGGATAGAATACTGACTTAGTGTAACATTAAAGTTGAATGAAGTCTACTAGAACTTTCAGAATCTGTATCTTAATTGACATGCTCTGGAATTATTATTGAACACTGGTCACATTATTTTAGCATCAGTAGAACCCAGTATTTAACAAAATGTAATTCAACATTCAAGCATGATTTTTGATAATAGCAGTGGTAGTTAAGATATTCAACTATCTTAGAGAACCCAAGAGACTTTTGGAGATTTACTACTGTGAATTTCTGCATCAGAGCTACAAGCCTGTTTAAGTAACTAAGTCTCTATGATATCTTTCTAGTGGATGATAAAGAAAATGGGGGAGTGGAATGAGTCTAGGATAATTAGGGTGGTGATGGGGGTGAGGCAGCTGAAACACTTATGAGTAATTACATTCTAACAATTTAGTAACTAAACTTGTGTCTACAAGTGTCAGAACTACGATGGAGGATGATTGCAATGGTAACATAGTACAAACTATAGATGTACAGAAGCTGTATTTTAAAACATAAGCTATTGGTAGAAGATACTAGACTAACCTCCAGATATCTTGATTTATTCTGGGTACCTTAATCCATTTCTGTTATGTTAAAGGACTTTACATGCATACATATATTTTAAAAAATTACATCCTTTAATATAAAGAAGCCAGAACACATCAGATTCTCATATCCATGTCTGGGAATTACTACCAGACTATAGCATATGAATATATATTGTTAATGTATACCCCTCTTGTATGTTCTATTGCCTCACTACTGTATAGACCATTCCACATTAATATCTTAGAGTGATCAAGATATCTAATCCAATCCTCCTCCTAAGATATTTGATAAAAATTACATTAGTATATGTTTTAAGTCTTATATTTTCAGGATTATTATATAAATTACATTCTACAACCATAGTAAATGGTTAATTCACATGTTTTTCCCAAGACATTTGTATACAGTGAAAGATATCATAACATTTGAGTACTATTCTCTTGGAGGAAATCCTAGTTACATATAGTATATAGGCACAAATACCTACCAATAGAAATAGTCAACATGGTTTTTGATATGTAGGGAAAATGAATTACAAGAAAATTCCTGGGTGGTAGGTATATAGGTCCATGACTAGCCTAATCCAGATAAAGTGTGAGGGTAACACTGAATGACAAGGCCACAACCAAACATCCTCAAGGATAAGAGAGCTGACAGAGAACAATGCCCAGCTGGTACAGCAGATATCCTCAGAGATCAAGCTGAGGAGAAGCACCATACCAGATGAAACCCTAAGCCCTAGTGGTACTTATTACATAATTGGATCAGACATAGAAAACAAAATAGGAAAACCCTGACATAAAGGCCATGGTGTTCACCTGTATTCAGCTAGGTCTGAACTTTTGCTTTGATAGCAGGGGTTGATATGTTATTGTTTATATATGCGAATAGTTCCCTATCTGTCAGTAGGGCTCCAATGGCTGTAATTTGAGTGTTTGGTTGATATATGAGCTTTCAGTTACACATGTTTGTTCAGGGTTAGCCCTTAGGCCTGCAGTGACGTGTAAATAGAATATCTGGAGTGTTGAACAAAGTGTCTGTACATGTGTGATCATAATGTACTGGTTCCCTGAGCCTGCACTCCTGTGATGGAGCCCTGCAATTATGTAAGCATGTTTCTGAATATTCATTAACATGGACCATACACCTAAGGTCTGAAGCCTAAGGGTGAGGAGCATATGCTATACTCATGGGCCTTATTCAGATAAGAATGACTCACTGCAACTTGAAATTTTTCAAATATCCTGCATATCCCTGACTTTCTGGTTTTGTATGGCTGTCTTCCCCATACCTACAATTGATTGAATTCTAGAGTTAGAGTATATTATATTAGGGATGAAAGAACAAGGGAGGTATGAAAATTGTAAATGAAGAAAAAGATTAGCAGACTAGACATATATCCTGAACCATGTTTCTGAATCACATGGCTCTTTGGGTAGGGAAAATCCCATGCTAATCCTTCAGGGAGTGTTTCTGAATATCTGAGACACTTATACCATAATGTATAATGGTATGGTCTGTTGTTGTAAGCTTTGGAAGAGTAGAGTTGGCTTGATCAATGAGTTCATTGGAAAAGATGGGGATGGGGGTGTCAGGGTGCTTCTTTCAAGATTGTGATGAGACCTGACTATTGATTGTTTCATGGAACCTAACAGGGCTATTATGTCCCAATGTCCTGATTGGGCTGATGGTGGTTTGGATTCCAAATAAAGTGTTTGGAGAATAATCTTTGGAAGGATATAGATAATAATGGAAGGGCCGACATATCATTGTGACAGGGGATCTCTATAACTAAGCAAAGGAACCAATTACATGCTGATGTCATTGAGGCATTACAGATTACCAAAAGCTCAATCTGGCATAATATAAATTTTTATCACCCAATGGAGATGACATCTGAGGAAGAGCCAGAGAGTGAACAAGAGGACACAGAGACCCAATAATTTGGTGGTATTGATCAGGTTTTTTTACACTATATAACTGTGTAAATGTGTTTTTTCTACATGCTTGAACCTGGGCCTAAGCCAAGCCAAGCCAAGCCAAGCCAGCTTCTAAGCTTCTATGGCCTCTGGCTCAGCTCAGGGTTTCTTCCAGCCAAAACCAAGCCAAATCTGCCAAATCTGAGTTACGCCAAGCTTTTGCAAACTACAAGGCACTGCATCTACCTGTATATTTATCATGGCCACTAGTATATATAACACCCCTAGCTAGTTTTTCTTCACCTCACAGTTCCTTACCAGTACACTTAATGGTCATAAGCTTTGAGTTGCTTTGTTTAATTCCAGCAACTCTTTCCACTGCCTATTTGTTGTCTTACTTCCACCAGCTGAAGGATATTATTATCTATCTACCATGGAATCCAAGATTACATAATCTGCTGATGGATCAGTGATGCCGTCTAGAATAAACACACAAAAACAATATAAAAATGTTACTAACCTCAATTCAAAGCTTCAGGCTTTGAAATATACTTTGTTTATATTTTTAGAACCAATCAGTGATGGATCCCCAAGCCCACGTGAGCACAAACACAGGCATATATGTGTTCGAACACAAACAGGCTCAAATAGCCAATGATTGGCAGTCACATGTATCTGAAACATTTCCAAATGCACATACGACAATTCATTTACCATTTCGAGTCACCCC
This sequence comes from Ramaria sp. MG151, assembly GCA_003314545.1. Lineage (NCBI taxonomy): Eukaryota > Fungi > Basidiomycota > Agaricomycetes > Gomphales > Gomphaceae > Ramaria > Ramaria sp. MG151. The sequence continues at coordinate 38,603 of QMFG01002555.1, forward strand.
TATCGTCACCGATCCCCGAATGAAGCTGATTGCTTCCATTTCATTTCGACAAGTGCCCAGAGCTTCGAAATGAAGTTTCAGAAATTTTCTGTTGCTTTTCTTTGTTCTTTCTATCTAATAAAATTGTTGCATGCATGATCTGTAGTTCTCATAGCACACAGATTGGTTTCAAGTGCTTTAGATAGGTTTTAGTTACATATTTGTGCATTTTATCCCTCATGTAGATTGCAACCCCAGAACCACTCCATCACCCTATTATTTTTCTTGGAATCACAAAGGACTATCACTAGGTAGCTTTTCCCTTAAATGCACTTGTAGTTCTTGGTATAATTTAAGGCAGTAAAACTCCACAAAGTCTCCCATATTTCGCATCTCTTGCTTGATCTCTTCACAACCGTCTCTTTGTTAGCAAATCGTCACCAACCGTTTGCTTTCAATTCAAGTGATCTATTCGACTCAACTGTTATCTCATTTTTGTTAAGTTTGCGCTACATCTCTATCTACGAAGCTCGCATCGGTGTATGTGAACTTTTAGCGCTGACATTTTGCACCTGCATCAGCGCATTGTCACGATCACAATATGGACACCTCATCTATATCATTGTCCTTCCAAAGCAATCCTTCCGAAGCATTTCATCCGAAGCCCGAAGCGACATTCCCACACTCCCATCACTTTCATCCCACAACCCTTTTTGTCTATCACGTTGACACAAATATGCCATCCATTGAATCAATTTCGGTGAAACAATCAGTGGTCAGGTCCAATCATATTCTTTTTTTAGAAAAGAACCACCCTGACTATCCCCATCACTATCCCCATCTTTCACCATGAAATTATGGATTGAGTTATTCCCATTCACTCAAAAGCTTGCGATGACATTCCATATCATTATGTTCTATGATATGAATGTTCTAGACCCTCAGGATGACCCTCCGAAGGATTTAGGGACGGTTAGTTCTACCTGAAGAGTTAGGCAATTCGGAAACATGTTTCAAGTGTTTAACCATCACGGACTCATTCCCATTCGCTCTTTCTTCCGAATGGTTCAGTATATAAGCTAGCACATTTGCATGTACATTCCCTAGCTCAATTATCATATGTCAACTTGATTTTCTACTTACACTTGCCAAACTCGCTCCCAACTCAACTTCACCAACAACTGTATACTTTTTGAGTAAGCCCTTCAATTCAACTTTTATCAGTTAAATCCACTTCAAGGAATGTAAGATCATTGGGTGTGATCGACATGAACTGCAAAGTTCATTCGATTCACAAGATAGAATCCTTTCGGAACCTCATCTCTTCAGAACTATGCACTTCATTCGCAGATGTTCCGAAAGTCATTCGCTTTTACTGTAGGATTTCCATTTGCTTTCCAAAACCACTCTATTACTATTAGGGATGTTTCCGAACACTTCTACTAATCCAACATCTATCCACAACAACTATTGCTATTATTTGGATTCTGACACGCATCCCCCGCATCACAATAGAATCCCGCTTAGATTATCAAGCAAGCGCTTAAAGCTTGCATTGAAAAACTTGAACAAAAATAAAATAAAATAAAAACAAAACACAAAACAATTATAATAAAAATTCCATTTCTTTTTCTTATTAAAGGACACCTCAGTTCCTTTCTGGCTGTGCAAGTAGCTACATTAATAAACTTCTTGCATCACTATATCATCCATAACTGAGAGAGACATCAGACTTCACTTTAGAAGTCTAATCATCTCCTCAATGAGGTCAAGCACTGTATATTGAAAGAAAACTACCTAGAAAAAATACTATAAGATTATTAGAGACTACATTTAAACTAATATTACAAGGGGCTTACCTCCTCACTGTAGTCAAGCACTGAGGAGGAGAGGACACACTGGTGTGTTTCACCTGCATATACCTCCTTTCCGGCCTTTTGATGCCCATGTGTGTCAGGTGGGGTCACTCTGACTGAGATGCCCACGTGGAGGCAAATTTGCAAGCTATGTGTTAAAGTTGACACAGAAGCAAAAACCCTTGTGGTGGAAGTAAAAATACAATACAGCATTTAGGAACATGCCAGTACTGACAAAAATAATAGGCTGCAAATGAAAATAACACAATGAAAAATACATTACAGCCTAAATAAGAAATGCAAAAATATTTTAAAAATATGTAAGTATACCAAGAAAAGAATCATAGGAAAAATAGGGATGGGAAAAGATTTGGCTTGACTTAAGATATATTTATACCCAACAGACCAAGCTAATCCTACTCATCTGAAGCTCTCGATGACAGGCCATATCATCAGACTATTTGGGAGAAGCATCCCCAACACTCAGGAACAAAGGTTTTGCATAAGGAGATCCCTACCCAAAGAGCCACACAATTCAGAAACTTGTTTCAAGAGTTATTGTTGGTCTGTTAATCTTTTTTCTCATTCACCATTTTCCTATCTCTCTTGTTCTTTGATTTCTATGGCCTTTAATTAGCATACATGTACCTTACCTACTTTCTGACCCTCATGGATTCTTTCCCATTTGCTCTCTCTTCTGAACCATTTGGTATATAGGTAGAGCATTTGCATGTATATTTTCTAGTTCAATTATTGTATGTCTACTTGTTTGCTTTGCTCAAACCCACCAACCTGTCATGAACTACCTTGAACAACATCTCTGAACAACCACACCTTTGAGTGAGTACTCCAAACTCATTCATATTAGTTTAAACACACTTCGAAAGAATGTAATATTATTGGCTGTGGTTAACATGGACTGTGAAGTTCATTCAACTCATGAGATAGAATCTCTTCAGGACATCTATCTCTTCAGGACATCTATCTCTTCAGGACTATGCATCCTTTTACAAATATTCCAAAGACCATTCACTTTTACTGTAGGAATTCTATTTACTTTTGAATATCATTCCACTACTATTGGTAACATTTCCAATTAATATCACTAACCACACATTTATCTACAACTCTTATCATTGATAATTCAATTTTGACAATGTCCTTCTATCCTTGCTTTTTCCATGACCCATAAACCTCATCAATAACATGAAGGGCTGAGTCTATTAAAAGCTTGGTATGTCCAGGACCTTATATCACATGGTATATTTGATTGCCACCTCACAAAAAGCTCTTCCCCCTCTGGACCACCACTCTGTGTCCTTGTGCACCCAAATATTGACAGTGGCTGCAGACAAAGTTGTTGGGTGAAAAGAATGACCAGACCAGGATTTGAACCTAGGGCTATAGCATATATAGTTATGGTGTTACTATATCATCTAGTCAACATGGGTAACCTTTTGGGTTTACTCATTGATTGTCAACAATGCCCATTGAGTACAGCACCTTTACTTAGTTATCAGATTTCCAATACTACTCATATGCTCTATATGCATAGTCGTCTTATCAATGAAGACTGAACGCACACATTATTTACACATCCAGCTCGGAAATACATGGGGAGAGGTATTCATGCTATGCTTCCCTTTTAAAAACGAGTTTGCCTGCTTTCGCAATGTATATATAAGACAAGTTACGTCTTTCAAGTTGGGGGAGTTTTATTGCCACACGCCTCGGTATTCTAGAAATAATATAGTTCCATGTCTCGTTTTTGGAGATTGGTGTTGTAACGGCGCCCGTAGGATCGAATGGAAAAAACGTCTTCGGTGATGGCCTAAGTGATGTATGCTCCCTCAGCTTATCGCTTTGCTTTACACGTCTGGAGTTTCCAACCTCCAACTGCTCCAGAGTCACGTCAATGGTGTGGCACTGACTGCAACTGTCACGACCATTTGCTTCTGAATAGTTGGTGGTGGTGGTGAATGGCTTAGAACCATTTGATCTGGTGGATAAGTATATTAGTTAAATGCTTAGCAATGCTATGAAACATTTCCCCACTGTTTCGGGTCCACCATTTGTGGTGTACATCAGGCCCAATCGAATCGTAAGATGGGGACAAACAGATCCACGTATGGGTTCTGAACGGAATTCGCCCGCAAAGGCTGTGATCTGAACATGATATCTCCTGTCCCAGAAGCCGTCGGCTGCAGGCATAGTATGCTATGGAGCAGGAACGTCAATGAACCCATTGTCACACTCATTGCGAGAGTTTACCCAAGGTTCTGCCAAACACCTTGACGGCATTGCGTCAATCGGCAAGGATTCTTGTCTTTCCCCAGTAGCTGTAGGACACAGGCAATGGTGTGCTATGGAGGACGCCAATGAACCCATTGTCACACTCAATGAGAGTGTTTTTCCGGCAAGTCGCCGAATAATTTGAAATCATTGTGCCAAGTCGGAAGGTAAATGTTTGTTGCTTTCCATATAGCCGAGCGATGTCTTTAAAGAAAGGTGATCAAGTTAAAGGATTCACGTGCTTGACGAGAAATTTTACGGTGATACGGTTCTCCTCCATTGTGAGAGACCCCATTCTCGTATCCACTTAAGCCCCTGATGATCCGAGGGTAAAGGGTGTTTGAAGAAATAAGGATCGAAAACCATTAGTCGAGACGGCTCCCTCAGAAACGATCTCCTGAGAACGTGCATGATGTGGTGGTTGCAGCGGCACATTTTGCAATCGAAGCAAGTCGTCTCGCCGAGGGGGACGTGAAGAGTTATACATAACTATACTATAACACTAATCACTGTCCGATCAATGTGCATCCCTCCACTGAAGTTGGGAAAGGACTGAACTCGCTGATTCTCATGTATGGCTCGTCGCATTGTCACTGTATGTAATTGTAAGAGATCAGGTGACCCTGGTTTCCAATTTGGTTAGGACACTGACCAGGTATCGGGGTTCTATGGAGGACATGGTGTAGAGAGTGGAGGAACACCACGAGGGTCTGGGTAATGAATGAGTTACGTACTTCTTCTGTGCAATAAGGATAACTAAGTGTTGGAACGTGTTTGTAGAATGCTGCGGATGACTTTGAATTGTCGACCACAGTAAACCAAAAACTTAAGTGATATTTCTTCCACCGCCGAGTTTTGCATCGCATTATTCGGAGAAAATATATATATATCAAAACTATTACGATACTTGTGATGAGTCGTCGAGCGTGGCAACCAGTCACCGCTACATGAAGAGCCGCAAGAAAGAAAGATGTCAACAGAATCTGCCACCAATTGCAATAGACTGCGAAATGCAGTTCCTTGCGAAGCCACCCATTGCAATAATTTGACACGTTTTAGACAGCGAGTAGGCACAGCTCCATTGTCGCGCAATCCGAATTCGTGTTGGCCCTACAAGGGATGTTACACCAGTGCAGATGGGTTGAGTATCAGAGCCAATTATGAGGCGTCTCCTATTCTCCTGGTACCAATTTAACATGCAGTGTAGAGCTGTGGCCGTCGTCATGGTCCCGCGCAACCCCCACGAAAGACGACTCTGGCTGAGCGCTGATCTATCGCGCCCGTGGATTTGATGGAAGGTCTGCCGTGAGAAAAAAGGAATTGTTCCCACGCTTCATTTTGGCCCTATTCAGAACTGCCAGGTTGCCCCGCTTGACCGTCGAGCGACTCCAGTCCCCGGAACCGCGCTGGTGTCTTGACACTCATATCTTTACTAAAACCACAGGCGGCAATCTGGCACAGCGAGCCGACACAGCGGACTTTCTGCTGCACTGGGCTTCCCTGAACCATATCACCGGCGCTGAGTGTTTATTTGCCTCATAGTGGGTGATTACCGGCTTTTGGACCACCCGAGTGACGCAGCTTGGCTACATACCCGTCACGATTGCGATGGAGGCTTTGAACTGACACAGCAACTGCCACAGAGTACCCTACAGTCCATACAACACGTGTCCTACCAGCTACAGCATTATACAATCGTCTTCTTCCTCGACTAACTGTGGATTACCTAACATTAGATCTGGAAATAACGGCCAAGGAGAACCGACACAGCTCTTGTGCACATGCATCCTCCTATCTCAGCTATTGTTTTTTTTTTCCCCTCCAATGTCGTTGAATGATGCTTGTTCCGGATCGAAAGGTGTGTATCCGTATATTTGTGGGGTATGGGCAGCCAAAGTTGTCTTCAAGCAACTGAGCTCAGCTATGCTCTTCCATGGGGGAATACACTGGAGATTACGAATCCCTCCTTTCTTTTTTGTGCACCGAAGCTATCCAAGATCTGGTTGTCAGTTTTTGTATCACAACCTTCCAATGACTGGCCCAGCTCTTCCAGGGCTATCGCAACAGCCCGACATCTGCACCTGGTAACTAACCCTCACTCACCATTTGCATCACAGTCTCCATGGGAAATCACCTCAAGTTACTTCACGAATCACACTGCCCTACATCTTTTTCTTCACGCACCATTGTTATTTCTTTGTTGGCACTTTCTGGGCAGTACCCTCTTCCATCTCTTGCGTGGTATACGGTCGTAAGCTGAACTGCTGTGATGTGAATTGCCTGTTGGCAATGCATCCGAAGCCAACCTATGTGCGACCCTATTCGCCTTGAATATTACAAAAGGTAGGTGTTGTTTCGATAAAGTCCTCAACCAGTATACCTAAAGTCATCCTGACAACTTGAGCTTATACACTTTTATTTGAAACAACAGTAAGACGTTTTCAATCTCATCTTCTGAAACCTATTGATTTCCGCCCCAGATGTGTATTACGCATGTTACGGGAGACGTTAAGTTCCTTCGGTGCGGCCATATTTCTGGGTCATGGGACAGAGAAGAAGATTGTCTTAACCCGCGCTGCTTGGCCAGCGAGAACCATGCGTTGGAATGCACTCGTGGCCAACGTTATGGGTGCCCTGGATGCTCCCAAGGACAAGGCGCTTGCCAGCACCACCATTCGTGCAGGCAAAAACATCAATTTCAGGAGCATTATCAACAAGTCGTAAACGACTATTGCAGCATAAACTGTCCCTTACATCATTAGTAAGTCGTATATTATTGCTTTTGCACTGAATGACATCGTTACTTCACACCAGAACGACACTCCCTCCGTTAACCATATAACAAATCTATTTCCGGGAACATAAACCTAGATAGAGTTCTCCTTACCTTTATATTTATGTCTGCTTCGCTTCAAACCTTACTCGATTACTTGACCTTATTATTTATTCCTACCTCGTCTCAAACTTAATGCCATTGCCTCAGACTGTCGGTTATATTAATTTTATGTCGTCTCGAATTTAATACCGTTACTAGACTTCATTATTTACTTCTACTACCTCTCAAGTATTTGATAGTTGGTTTCAGTGACCCTCAGCATGACATCTGTTCGACACCACGGCTTGCACTGACAGAAACTCTGGCTGTGTTACCACGGTTCACCTGCGACGCACCCGCACTCAACCTTGTCGTGTCACCAAATTTGACTTGCTGGTAGGAAACACCCCTTCATGCTGAGTTGATTCTATAACAAAGTTGTTAGTGTTGCCTTTGAGAAATTCAACAGCCGCCATGAGGGGTATGTGAGGGTTGTCTTCGGGAGGCGCATGAAATGAGAGGTCCATCGGCTTCCGATAAAAACAGAAGCCTAATGCTCAGTACTGCATCATGACCGTTCACAAGCTGTCATGCTGCATAAGCTCACTTCCAATAATAGAAGATGTTATTATTTATCTATCTACCACGCGAACATTACATTATGTAATCTACTGATGCATCAGAGGCACCACCTAGAATAAAAACACAAAAACAGCATAAAAACATTATTAATGTCAACTCAAAGCCTCAGGCTTCAGAGTATACTTTGTTTACATCTTCAGGGTTATTCGGCAAACGATCCCCAAGGCTATGCAGGGACAAACATGCACATATATGCGCTTCGGACATGAACAGGCTCAAATAGCCACCAATCAAGCTCCACATGGCTCTGAAACACTTCCAAACACGTATATGACAATATACCTTCTATTTTGACTCGCCCCTATTGTCACCGATTCCCAAACGAAGCCGATCGCTTTGATTTCATTTAAACATGTTATTTTACTATCCATTTACCACGCGAACATTGCATTACATAATCTACTGATGCATCAGTAGCGCCGCACAGAATAAAACAACAAAACACTATAAAAACAACTACTAATGAGAGTTCAAGGCCTTAGGCCTTAGGATATAATCTGTTTACATTTTTAGGACTACTCGGACAACAATCCCCGGACTATGCAGGGACAAACGTGCGCATATATGTACTTTGGACACAAACGGGCTCCAATAGCCACCAATTGAGCCCCGCATGGCTCTGAAACACGTCTATCCACTGTTACAACACTACAACTTCTATTCCTGATCACCCCTATCGTTGCCGATCCACGAACGAAGCCGATCACTTCGATTTCATTTAAACAAGCGCCCGGAGCTTCGAAATGGAGTTTCAGGATTTTTCTCAATGTTTTTTCTTGTTCTTTTGGCTCAGTATAGTAGTGAAACACATGATCATTATTCCCTACCACACCATGATCAGTTTCAGAAGTTTTAAACATGTCTTTAGTACTATTTTGTGCATTTTGTCCCTCATGTAAACTGCAACCCCAGAACCGCTCCATCACCCCAGTATTCTTCTTGGAAACACAAAGGACTATTATTAGCTAGCTCTCACTATAAATACGCTTGTAAATTTCTCCAGAATCTAAGGCAGTATAACCTCCACACTCTCAGAGCTATCTCTACATCTTTGCTTGATATCTCAACATCACTTGCTTTGTTAACGAATCATCACCGGCCGTTCGTCATCATTTCAAGCATTCTATTGAACCCAGTGTTTGTCCCAAAACTGCTAAGTTGCAGGTATCTCTCTATCTACAGCTCGTGTCACTGTACGCGAACTTTAAGCGCTGACTTTTGATCCCACATCAGCGCATCTCCTGCGCTGGAATTTATCTACCGCTTAGATTATCTTTTAGGTGTTTAAAAGCTGCTTCAAGCAAAGTTAAAGGAAAACATCAAAAATACTTCAAATAAATTCAAATAAAATAAATAAAAATTTCCTTTTTATTTTTTATTAAAACAAGCGCCCGGTGCTTCGAAATGGTGCTTCACAATTTTCCCTTTCCTTTTTTCTTGTTCTTCTAATTGAATATGATAGTTAATTGCATGAGCTATAATTCCCATAGCATCCAAATTGGTTTCAAATGCTTCAGACGATTCCTAGTACATTTTTGTGCATTCCTCCCCTCATGTAGACTGCAACCCCAGAATCACTCCATCGCCCCATTATTCTTCTTGGAAACACAAAGGACAATCATTAGCTAGCTCTTCCTATAAGTACGCTTATAATTCTCGTCAAAATCTAAGGCAGTATAACCTCCACATCTCTGATATATTCTCTATCTCTTTGCTTGATATCTCTACAACCCTTGCTTTGTTAATGAACAGTCACTGGCCATTCGTCATCATTACAAGTGATATATTGGACCTAATGGTTATCTCAAAACCATTAAGTTTGCGCTGTCTACCTATCTACAAGTCCGCGTCACTGTATGCAAACTTTAAGTGCTGACAGTTTGCTCCTGCATCAGCGCATCCCCCGCGCTAGAATACGATTTCTGCTTAGATTATCTTACAGGCGCTTAAAACTCGCCTCAAAACAACTTGAAGAAAACTCAACAACAAATCAATAAAATTTAAATAAAATAAATAAAAATTTCTATTCGTTTTCTTATTAGCTTGGGGTTAGAGTTCACAGGCCTGGGCAGAACACTGGCAGGGCAGTATCCCCTCCAGTAGGCCTTCCAGCAGACATATCCTTGGTCAGGTTGAGGGTGTACAATAATTGAACTAGGGAACATGCAAGAGACCTGTATATATACTGAATCATTTGAAAGGAAGAGCAAATGGAAAAAAGTCTGTGAGAGTTGGAACTAGATAGGGTACATGTAGATAGGATATATGTATACTAATTAAAAGTGATAGTGATGCAAGAACAAAGGAGGCAGGAAAATTGTAAATGAAGAAAAAGACTAGTAGACCAGAAATACATCTTGAAACATGTTTCCCAATCACATAGCGCTTTGGGTAGTAACCATATCACACTAATCCTTCAGAAAGTACTCCTGCACATTGAGGGCAGTTATACCACAGAGTCCAATAGTATTACATATCATCATTAGCTTTGGTGAGTAGAATCAGTTCAGCCATTGAATTCCTTGGAAAAGATGGGGATAGTCAGGGTGCTTCTTTTTTAGAAAAAGAGTGATTGGACCTGGTTATTGATAATGGCCTTTGGAACATTTCCAAAAATATGCATAGTTTTAAAGGAATTCTATCTCATGGGTCAAATGGACTTTGCAGTCCATGTCAACTACAGCCAGGAGTATCACATTGTTTAAAAATGTGTTTAAGTTAATATAGGCAAGGTTTGAGTACTCACTCAAAGGTGTAGTTGTCCAAAGACTTTTGTTCAAGGTAGTTTCTAATGAGTTGACAGGTTTGAGCAAAGCAAACAAGTAGCTGTACAATAATTGAACCAGGGAGCATACATGTGAATGTGCTAGCTATATACTGAATGGTTCTGAAGGGAGAGCAAATGGGAAAGATTCCACGAGGGTTGGAAGTTAAGTAAGGTACATGTAAGCTAATCAGAAGTGATTGGAATAAAAGATTAGTAGATCAGGAATAGTGAAACATGTTTCCAAATTGCAGGGCTGTTTGGATAAAGACACCCGTGAAATCCTTCAGAGGGTGACCCTGAATATCAGGGGCATGTGAACCATGGACTCTAATGGCATGAGCTGTCATCACAAGCTTTGGAAAAATAGAATTGGCTCAATTAATGAGTATTGGGAAAGATAGGAATAGTGATGGGAATAGTCAGGGCACTTCTTTTTCAGAACAGATTATCATCGGACCTGATTATTGATTATTTCACTAAACACCATTGTAGTGATTCAGTGACTAGGTTCAGTGACCAGATCAATATGTGTGAAGTATTTGGTCAAGGTAAGGGTAATTCAGATTCCAAATGAGGACTTTCAGATGATATTATTCAGAAGAGGATAATGGTGGAAGGCCTAAATTATGATTGTGACAAGCTCCCCATAGGCATCCATACCCAAAATGAATGCATATACCTACACTCATATGCAAGCTGATAAACATTCATATTCCAGTGCTCACAAACCTCAAACAAAAACAAAGATACATTAGTATCTAAGTGAGTGTTTCTGATGCAAATGTACAGGCACCAAAGCACAGCCAAAGATTGGTGCCTCAATCCACTTTTGGATAGCTGTGGACTCCCATCCCTGTTATTTGATCATTTTCTATTTTTTTCTCTCTTTATTTTATCATATCAAACTTTGTTTACTATGTTCAATGTAGTTCTGAATAGTTCTAATGATTTCAAGAGGACTTTCAATAGATTAGAAGCAGTTAAGCCTGTTTCAGTCATATCACCACCCTAGTTCTATAGAAAAATCCAAAGTTATTCTATTCCCACAATTACTCTCACTTTCATTAGATAGATAGTATAGGACTCAGTATGCTTGAATAGGCTTGTAGTTCTCAAGAATATATAAAGGCAGAAAATCTCCAAAGGTTCACTATTATCTCCATTGATAGCTGAATAGCTTAGCTACCAAAAATCTGATAAGGCATTGCCACTGGCCATTCATTCAGATATTGAAATATCTAATAAGATTAAAGATCATCTCATTTTTGATAAGTTCACCCTATATTCCTTATCAATTAGCCCATGTCACTGTACACAAGCTTTAAATACTTATCTTATTTTGATCCTTCAGTGCTTCTTCAGATCAGAGCTGAAAACTTGATTATCTAATCCACAAGTACTGTCAAAGATGCTTGAGAAAAAAGGCTCCAGAAAAACAAAATAAAAAGAGATAAAAATTACAACATTTCTTTCTATCAATTTCTATCACATCCATGACTCTGTTAACACATACCAATGCAACTGGGAAGCTGTGTAGTAGGAGAGCCTTACTTGCCAATACCTACATCTGATTTCACCTCCATTTCCTCAAGATATGCCTAAGAGTTCCCCACCCAAGGTATCATAATAACTGCCACTTTCAAATCCTTGGGATTATCAGAGAAACCATAGATGTAGGAGAACCAATCCAGAAAGTGGGAGCAACATGGAGTGAGCACAAAACCAGCAACAGGAATCATACTATTACAACTGATAGAACACTAGAGACACAAACAAGCAGTCAGATAACCAACAGTAGTAAGGATGAGGGGCACACAAAAGAAGAAAACTGTGACACTGGATGACCAAACAAACCAAACAAACAAACAATAATTGATGGATTCATCCAAAACCACTGATCACAATAAGAGCAAGAAGATAGTCAAGTTTGTAACAACAATAGCAACTCCCTATATAGATGATTGATATAACTCCTGACATTGCATACTTGTGGATAAGACAATAACAGAGTACAAACAAATCCCTTATGGCCACAACTGACTTATTAGACAGATGTTCTCCAGAAAAAATTACCATCCTTGTGATCCAAGGACTGTATATTGATGTCTAAGAAATGCCATGGCCAACTCAGCAGTACCCATTTATCCCAACACACACTACAAAAACAAGAGTAGGTTTACAAAAGCAATGCTACTAATTAGTAAGAGGAACATGGGGACTAAAAGGAAAGAAAAAGAAAAGGATAGAAGCCAGGGAGTAGGAGGGAATGAGTAATCAGGAGACTCTGCTAGTCAAAGAGAGGGAGGGAATACATGCTCTGAAGCAGGCAGTGCTACCAAGCATAAAAGTCATCACTCTGTTTAATGTAGGCATGGGAAATACCTTGGCCACAGCCCAAGAAGCAACACAGAGATAGAGAGAGAAAGGAGGGTGGAGCAGTACCTGGTGGAGCATTAAAAGTTTTTCCTATTATGAAATTCTGAGAAAACCCACAAAAAGTAGTTCAATCTATCCATAATAATCTAAACCATTGTCCAGGTTTTCTCAGAGTTTTACAAGCATTAGCAAAGAAAACTATTATGAAAAATTTTAATCCTGAGTAAGAATTTTGGAAAGCTTGGAATTTGTTCTCAGGTTTCATGGTCAATAAAATTATGATACAATTTGACCATTTTTCAAGTTTTCTTCAGAGCTTTCATGATGGGAAAGATTTCTTATACCCTTGGTGATATGGAGGCAGAAACTGTTATTGTATATTCTCAATGGAGATTACATAATCACAGCACACATCAAGGAAAAGAAACAAAGAACAAGAGATATAGAACTAAACAATAGAACAAAACACACAAATAGAATTCAACACTCAAGGAACATATCATCATGACTCACAGACCAAAAACTATGGCAATACATACCTCAGAGACCCATGAACAACTGCATACATGCAGCAACATTCATTCACACATGGTCAATCACACAGACTCAATGCCTAAGTGATAGCTACCAAAAGATGTCAATAGAACTTAGCAAGTGTTTCCAACAGGCATGGACCAGAACTAAATCATTGATGAGTCACCAGTGCCTGCATCCCATTTGGGATAGGTGCAGATGGCCAAACCTACCATCAGCTTGTTTCATATCATTTTTTCTCTGTTTTGTCATACAAAAATCATGTGGACTATTCAACATGTAGTTCTTAAATGACTCAAAAGAAGCTCAAAACATTTTTTGATAAATTACTTATAACTAACCCTATTTCACATCATCCCCCCACTTCATAACACAATCCAGAATCATCCATCACCCTGAATATTTTATCCTCATTAGATAGATATCATGGTAATTAGAACACTTAAATACACTTGTAATTCAGACACAAATACTAAGGTAGTAGATCTCCAAAGTGTGATTAACTGTCTCCCTGATTGCTATACTACTCAGCTATCATCCCTCCGATAAAGAATCATCACCAGCCATTCTTTCAGACAAAAGACTATCTACTAGGATCACTAGTAAACTCAAAACTGTTAAGTTCATCATTAAAAATCTTATCTATGCTCATGTACTGTCACAATCACAATATGGACATCTTGTCTATATCAACCTCCTTCTGAACCAACCCTAGGATTTCTATTTACTTTCCAATGCGATTTCTATTACTATTAGAAACATTGCAAATGATACTACTAACCCTACATTCATCTATTCAAGTGCTGTACAAAAATAAAATCAAAAACAACAGAAATATAATAAAAAGAAGGGAAACAAAGCAACCATAAAATCATTCCATAAAAACACCCTCATCAATTCTATTAGAAACACTGTATTATTCGTCTAATAGGACGTGCCCCGAAAGACGATAACTTGGGTTTTTTTTTAAAAAACACTATCGGTTATCCAAAGAAAAATGTCCTGTTCTGTATTGAGATTCACGTGGAAAGCGACATACCAACTATCTATATTGCAATGGAGCAGCGCGCGCACTTTAGCGATCTCAAACAATATATTTTATGTATGCAAAATATTTGATATTACTAAATCCTCACAGCACGACTGCTAGGAACTGTATATGGTATGTGCGGTATATATTTGTTGGCAGGTCGACCGCGATACTTTACTTGTCTATGTCATTGATTCAATTATTCTGTATTTCGGAAGCCCTAATGATGAATACAGCACGCAATGGAGACTGAGAATACTCGACCTACGGCACGTGGTATTTACCGCGACGTTCACCCAGAGCGAAAAGTCAAAGTCGACCACAGTACGCATGTAGAGCATCTGACCCAGGAGTAGAAACAGCACAACACTAAGATAATGAAGGTACGTTCAAAACATGCAAAGGTAAACAAGGAATTATCAATGGAATGCTTACTGTTACATTGAGTATACACTTCTGATCAGGCACAATGAAAGTCCTTCAACCTATTACCTCCCTAAATAAACAAACGGAACCCATCGTTTGGAGGAACATCCCATGCGGATCGATCTGTGTTCCTCAATAATCTTGCCTCCGTGATTTCGACACGATTCACGCTGTTGGGTCAACGGGATGACCTAGAGAATGCCATTTCTCTTTACCGAGAAGCACTTGAGCTACGGTCTGTATCACATCCCGATCGATCTAAGCTCTTCTCTAACCTTGCCTCTACACTATCGACACGTTTTGCCCATCTAGGTGGACACTAATTTGTTGCACCGGCAGGCACTCGAACTGTTACCTGCATCTCACCCTGATCGATGTATGTTGTTCAATAACCTGGCCTCTGCCCTATCGACACGATTTACCCAGTCAGGTCGACGCGACGAGCTGGAGGAGGCCGTTGTCTTGCATCGCAAGGCAGTCAAGCTGCTACCTGTATCCTATCCTGATAGATCAATATCCCTCGGTAATCTCGCCGGCTCACTATGGAGACGCTTTGAACACTTTGATAAATGCGAGGACCTGGAGGAGGCCATTTTGTTGCACTGCGAAGCGCTCGAGCTGCTACCTGTATCTCACCTTCACCGAAGTATGCCTCCCAGCGATCTCGCCCATGCCCTTTTAACACGCTTTGAGCAGTCGGGTCGTCGCGATGACCTGAAAAAAGCCATTTCATTGCACCGATATGCACTCGAACTGCTACCCGAATCCCATGCTGAACGACCCATGTTCATTAGTAACCTGGCTGACACTCTACAGACGCAATTCGAGGTTTAGGGGCAACTTGAGGACCTGGAGGAGGCTGTTGCGTTTACCGGGGTGCACTCGAATTATTACCTGTATCCCATCCTGGTCGATCTGCGTTCCTCGATCATCTCGCCTCCACGCTATCGACCCGGTTTGAGCAGTCAGTCCAACGCGATGATCTAGAGGAGGCCATCGTGTTGTACCGACAGGCACTCTCGCTGCTTCCTGCGCTCCATCCTGACCTATCTTTGTTCCTCAGCAACCTTGCTCTCACACTCTCGATCCGATTCAAGGAGACGGGCCGACGCGAGGACCTGGAGGAGGCCATCGAGATATCCCAACAGTCCATGCTGATACTTGTTGGCGGCCATCCCTCGACCTGCTTATGTTCATATAATCAAGGGAAAATATTCTTTGTCGCCTACTCCAACACCAATGAGTTGAAATATCTACAGAAAGCTATGGAATCTTTCCGGGTTGCCGTAACGTGTGAAGTTGCACCTGTATCTCTGCGCCTCCGTGTGGCGAAGGAGTGGGCGCACCTTGCAGATCCCAGGCACAACTCAGCTTTGGACGCTTATCACGCTGCAATCCTGCTTCTTTCCTGTGTGGCTAGCCTTGGCTTGGATTTGCCGTCACATCAACAGGCCCTGACATCTGGTAGCGACAGTTTAGTTCGTGCTGCGGCAGCTTGTGCCATTCGATCGCGTCAGTTGAACAAGGCGGTTGAGCTTCTCGAAGAAGGCCGTACGATTTTCTGGTCACAGGCCTTGCAACTTCGTACACCGATGACTCGCCTCCGTGATGTGGCGCCAGAGCTTGAAGCAAGGTTAAGATGTATCTCCCTAGCTTTTGAACTGGGCTCACTAAGAGACATTTCGAGAAGCCTCTCTAATGATGTGTGTAGAGTGATAACGATGGAACAGGAGGCATCACTCTTTCGTCGCCTCAACGAGGAATGGCTGCAGGCACTGGAAACAGTTCGATGCCTGGAAGGCTTCCAGCACTTCCAGCTCCCAAACCGGATCTCTACACTGCTCGGTGCTGCAGCCGATGTTCCTTTGGTGATCCTCAATGCGAGTAGTTCGGACTGCGCCGCTTTGGTATTAACTTCCACAGGGGTCCAGCATGTCCCCCAAAATTGCATAGGAGGAAGTGATTTCGCATCTTCCAACTGCATCCATCGCTCATTTTGCATGCCATGAGCTACAATATGCATACAACCCAGCTGTAAGTGCCTTACTTCTTAAAGACCACCGTCCGCTCACAGTCTCTCGAATCATGCAACTATCCATCTGCAATGCTACACTGGCTTTCCTCAACGCAGGTTCAACTGCAATGGGTGATACAAAGCTTCCAGATGAAGTGATCCACCTTGCTTCGTGGCTGGTATTCGCCGGATTTCCGGGAGTCGTCGTCCCTATGTGGTGAGTCACTTTCGTTAACGTTAGAAAGGGTGACCGACTCTCTTCAGGAACATACTCGATGTAGATGGCCCCGAAGTTGCAGACGCACCCTATTAATACCTCTTTAAAGAGACCAATCTAAACACAGTAGACGATTTCTGGCCTGATACCACTTGGGCGGCGCGAGTACTTCATCTCACTACCGCTAGGCTACGTTCCAAAGGGGTTGGGTAGCAGTACCAGTGCTTCATAGTGCAACGAAATGGCTTCCTCCAGGTCCTCACGTTGACCCGACTGCCCAAAATGTCTCCATAGAGTATTAGCGAGGTCACCTAGGGATATCGATTGGTCAGGATGGGAAGCAGATCGTAGTTCGAGTGCAGTGCGGTGCAACAAAATCACCTCCCTCAGGTCCTCACATCGACCCGACAATTCAAATTGTTTCTGTAGAGCGAGAGCGAGATTACGGAGGGACTTAGACCTATCAGGATGGGATGTAGATTGCCGTTCGAGTACGGTGCGGTGCAACAAATCACCTCCTCCAGGTCCTCGTGTCGACCTGACAGCGTAAATCGCGTCGATAACGCGGATGCGAGGTTGTCGAGGAATATATATCGATCAGGATAGGATGCAGGCCGTATACCGAGCGCCCGTCTATGCAACACAATGGCTTCCTCTAGGTCCTCGGGCCCACCCAACTGCTCAAAGATTCTCCACTGAGTCCTGGCTAGATTGCTCAGAGATATCGATCGATCAGGACGTGATGGAGGTCTTAGCTCGAGTGCGTCTCGGTGCAACGAATTAGCTTCTTCCAGGTCCTCACGTTGACCGAGCTGTTCAAACCGTGTCCATAGGGTGCCGGGGGAGGTTACCGAGGGATACCGGTCGATCAGGATGGAATGGAGGTTGCACTGCGAGTGCATCTCGGTACAACGAAACTGCCTCCTCCAAGATATCGCTTCGCTCCAGTATTTCAAATTGTGTTTGTAGGGCGAAAGCGATGTTGCTCAGGGACGTAGATCTTTCAGGATGGGGTGCAGGTTGTAATTCGAGTGCCTCCCGTTGCAACGAAATGGCTTTCTCTAGATCCTCGTGTCGGCCTGACTGCGTAAATCGTGCCGCGACGAGGTTATTGAGGAACACAATTCGATCAGGATGACATGCAGGGTGTAGCTCAAGTGCCTCTTCACACAACAAAATGGCCTCTTCTAAGTCATTGGGTTCGCCTGACTGAGTAAACCGTGTCGATAGGGCGAGGGCTAAGTTGCTGAGGGATATCGATCGATCAGGATGGGACGGAGGACGTAGCTCGAGTGCCTTTCGATGCCACAGAATGGCTTCATTCAACTCATCTTGTCGACCTGACTGCGTAAATCGTGTTGATAGGGCGAGGGCGGGGTCACTTAGGGTCACAGGGTTACCGAAGGCTACGGATGTATCATCGTGCGAGCCAGGCAACACGCGTGTGCCATCAGAATGGAGATGGAGCCCATTCAATCTGGACATCTGATAGCCCCATCAACGTCGCAATACCATCCATGGAGAGTGAAGCTTCGAGAAACACCACCGCGGCAAGCACTTGACGTCTCACGGATTGGTCATCATTCTCGAGATCCTGGAATGCTTGGTCCATAATCAGATCATAGACTTTGCTGAGTGGAGTAGGCAGCCGCGATGAAAGCGTCACTTTGATTAGACGCTGCCAGAAGGTTTCATGATGTATTGCACAGAGGCTGCGGCATGAAGGAATAGTTCGTCTGATTGTGTGACTATTGTCCTAAGCTCTTCGGGCGGCCAGTCAGACATAGGTTGTTCCGTCTCCGCAACTTCAGGTTGTGCCTAGTCCTAATTATCCTCCTGGGTGAGTCGTATCCTACTGTCTCCAAAAGCTTAAACGCGAAGTCATCGACCATACTCTCTTCGCCCTCCTCAAGTTCAGGAGATATGTTTGAATATCATTTTGGGCAACGTCTCTTGGCACATCATTCAAAGATGTTTCTAAGAATTCGAGATTTGAGTGACGCGAAGTATAGTGACGAAAAGCGTTCCGGATTCGGAATTCGGGTCCACTTGCGATAAAAAACTTGAGGGGAACATCCAATTCACAGGTAAGTGCTCCCTCAATCAATGATTCTAACATCGACATTTCGGAACATTCATCAATGGCGTCGATAACGATGATTTTGTACCTCTTGACAAATGTTGGAATGACGTCCTGGATTGGCTGCACGATGAGGGAGGAGAATTGCTCATGCAGGGACTTTGAGACCAATTCTGGACGATGCCAAAGAACCTCGGATATCGCCGATTGGATTGGGGGTGATGTTTGGCCAAGCATGTAGCAATGGCAGGCACGATGCGACCTGCATCAACGGATGACTCCAACGTGCGAGAACAAAAGAAACTGGCTCCAAGCATGAGTTTCTGATCCAGACGCTCACAGAAAGTGTGAGCAACGCTCGTTTTTCCTGTTCCTGCCATGCCATTGAACCAACAGACCTTTGGAGCTCCATCATCTAGGGCCCAAGTCTCAAGGTCATCCAAGACTTTGACACGAGTGCCTTTCATGCAACCGCGCCTCCTCGATGTGCTCGGTGAGACATGTCCTCAGAGTACTTGAGATTCTCTGAAAAGCGTTCTTATTGACGAAACGCCAGTGACAACCAATATATAACATACGAAGAGCATCATGCTTGTTGAACGTCTGACACGTGTTGTCAATATCATAGTCAAACACGAATATAAGACACCTTACCTGAATTAGGTTGATTTCTGTAGCAGTATTGAGCGCAGTATCCAACTATGGCGATGAGTAGATAAGTATTCCCCACGCTCAGTGGAAAGACCTACCTGAAAATTCTGCAACAGATTCCCAGTGTCACGATATATCATTGCAATCCATTCGGAATCTCCGGAGTATTCAGCTATACGCTTAAGGCTCTCACGTTGTATTTGCTCCGTATAAGCAGTGATATTTCTGGAGAGAAAGTGAGTCCCACACCACTGAATAAATAATACATATCTGAATACTCTGTCAATCCTCCAATGGGGTGATCTAGCACATGCTGGTGACCAAGCCTTTTGTATTCGTTAATAGTTAACTCAATGCGATCTACTTGTCTCTCCAACTTGTCATGTTCTTGTTGATTCTCGCCGGTTAACTGTCTCGTCGTCAGGGAACCCCATGGGCAATCATCTGCACCTACGTACGTTAGCAATCTTGAGAACATCAAGCATCCTCGAGATTGCCGCGTCCAGGGACGGGAATACAGCCTCGATTCCACAACTAGAAAAGAAAAGTTCATGAAGGATACTCTCAATCTAGCGAAAGGATAAGGTAAGGTGACAAGTCAGAGTTAACTCCTAGATGACATACACGACCACGCTCCACAGATTTGACGTTTGTGCCCGAAATGTCCAGTAGTTAGAGATGATTCTTCGGTTGATCGATAGGTACGACTATGACTTCTCTTCCCGTCTGGACCAGTTGTGTATGTTGGTAAAAGAGAGGCCATATGGAGAAGGATGGGATGGGGTCACGAGTATAAAATTTCTATGAAACACAGATCAGGATAATAATACCACAGTTGTGAATTCTTACCCGATCGATTTGGAACGGTCATTTTAGTCTCTACATGTCTCCCCTGAAGCGAGAAATTCGGCCCAGCTGAGGTCAAACTGGTTGGGGTCATATTGGAACTTATTGCCATGTTTTACCCAAAAATTAAGAATCCTAACAGCCTAACAAAATCTGTTGGATTTCACTGCTCACTTGCCCAGAAGGACTCACCAAGTATGCCCCACTTTCACCAGCGATGATGTGCACCTTCCTTACGTGTCAAGATAGGCCATGCATGAATATGGAA
>QMFG01002561.1:0-124636 GCA_003314545.1 Ramaria sp. MG151
CCATTCGGAAGGATTGGTTCGGAAGGACACTGATGTAGATGAGGTGTCCACATCGTGATCGTGACATTTTGCTAGTGCAATCGCGGATTGATTGTCGGAAAACAGGGTCATAGGTGAGAACTGGATATTGAAGACCAGCTTTATAAGGGAGCGAAGCCAGAGGGCTTCCTTTGCTGCGTGAGTCGCAGCAACATATTCACTTTCCGTTGTGGATAACAATATAACATTTTGCCTCTTAGCACTCCAAGAGACTGCTCCTCCATGGATCATGAATGCATAGCCAGAGATTGCGTGACGATCGTGGGCCATGCTGCCATCAGCATCAGCATATCCTGTCAGGCCTCCATCGCCATGACCGAATGTTAACCACAGGTGAGCTGTTCCTTTTAGATACTGAAAAATTCTCTTGACTGTGTTCCAATGCGTAGGACCATATTTCGTCGAAAACTGTAACACACATTGGACAGCAAACGCGATGTCGGGGTGAGTCCCAAGTGCAGCGTACATTAATGAGCCAACAGCCTCTTTATATGGTGTGTCGCACATTATTTCTCACTCAGCTGTAGTTTTGGGGGTCGAGGCCATGGACAGGAGCAGTCCATGCTGCATAGGAGTAGATGCAGGTTTTAGTTCGTCGAAATTGAACCGGCAAAGAATGGAAACGATGTAGGATTGTTGGGAGAGATGAATGGTATGCCGCTCTCGATTTCATCGTATTTCTATGCCTAACAACCAATGCAATTCACCCAGGTTTGTTATTTCAACATGGTCAGATATGTTTTTCTTCAAACTACTGATCAGGTTAGTTGACCACCCAGCGATAGTACAGTCATTGACGTGAACCAGTACTATGGTCAACTCATGACCATTCCATTGAAAAAATATGGCCTGGTCAACATCGCATCTGGTGAATTTGAGATGGTGAGTCATGATATCTACGAGCTTTTGATACCATCACCTCCCTGACTGCTTGAGTCCATACAGTGTCTTTTTTAAGTGGCACACTTTTCCTGAGGAGTTGGGAGCATGATAGCCAGGTGGCTGTGCCATATAAACGGTTTCCTTATCAGTGAGTTTGCCATTTAAATACGCACCTTTAATATCTATTTGATGCAATTCCATATCACTTGCAGTGGCAGGGGTAAGTACAGTTCGGATTGAAGCCAATTTGGCTACAGGGGCAAATGTGTCGAAATAATCGACACCAGGTACCTGAGAGAAACCTTGAGCAACAAGGCGTGCTTTATACCTAACCACATTTCCTGCAGCATCCTTTTTGGCATGGAATACCCATTTGGAGCCAATGATGTTCACATCTGTGGGTGGCTCAGTAAGTTCCCAAGTTCCTGATTGTTTGAGTAAGGCTAATTCCTCATGAATTGCGTTCTCCCACAGCTCCCAGTCAGGACGACGTTTTGCCTCAGCTAAAGAGTGGGGCTCGATTGCTTCAACCTCACTAGTTTTGGCTACTAGTGCATATTTGTCATTGTTTATTGCTAACATCATCCAGTCAGCCGTTCCTTCTCCTTCAAGGATTTCAGGAGATTTTTCAATAACAGTAGGCAGTTGGATTCCTGGAGTGATGGTAGGGTCAGATGGACGGTGAGTGGAGGTGCCGTGTCCATCTAGAATATCTCGAATACGCTGACTCGGTTTTCGTACTCGTTTCATAGGGGCCTCAGTTTCAGAGTCGGATGGGTTTGAGGTGTCAGCTTTGGGTGGTGGGTCAAGGGCAGCAGGTGTAGATGGGGCAGCGGGTTTGTGCACTGTAGAGGAAGGTACATCAGTTGTCGTTTCGATAACTTGCCATTCCTCCCCCTCGAGACGAGAAGCTGACGCTGCACCAGTGTCAAAGTAGACATTTCGTTCTACAGTGACACTTCGTTTAATGGGCCAGTATATCCTGAAGCCTTTGCTTCAATCATCAATGCCCATCCAGCGTCCCTCTGTCACACGGCCTCCCAATTTGTCACCACCCTCAGTTCGCACCCATACTTTTTCTCCCCACTCGCGCACATGCAGTAAGTCTGGTTTGCTGCCAAATGCAGCTTTATAGGGTGTTTGACTGCTGACAGCTTTTGTCAAGGTCCAATTCATTAGCCACATGACATGTCATGCTGCCTCACCCCAGAGGAATCTTGGCAGCCCACTTGCATGCAACAGTGCGCGGACCCGTTCCACGATTGTATGGTTGCGGTGTTCGGCTATGCTGTTATGCTGTGGTGTATCATGAACAGTAAGTTTTTGTGCAATACCTTGGGACTTTAGATAAAGCATGAAGTTCTTTCCCAGATATTCACCGCCTCTATCAGAATGTAAGGTTTTGATGCGTGCATTGAGCTGTGTGTTGACCCAGCTGACATATTCTTTAAAGGCGCTGAATGCCTCATCTTTGGTACACAGGAGGTAAAGGTGAGTGAGACGTGACATATCGTCAGTGAAAGTGATATAGTATCACTTTCCACCCCTGGTTTCAACTGGAGCAGGTCCCCACAGGTTGCTGTGTACCTCGTCTCCAAAGGCAGAGGCATGGCTGCCTTCTCTGACCTTTGGGATAGGTTTCCGAGTGGCCTTTGCATATACGCACGACTTGCAGAAGAAAGGTTCGCCTGTCGGTGACATGTCAACCTTTATTCCTGTAACAAAGCCCTTTGTAATGAGTTTCTTTGCTGTATCAGGTGAGATATGACCCATGTGTTGGTGAAACTGATCAAGTGTTAGCACTTCAACAGCAGAATTTGCTGTATCAGCATCATGTGTGACCCGATATAAGCCATGGCTAGATCTTTGTATCTGGCCAATCTGCTTCCCATCACTTGTTTTCAGAGTACACTTCCCATCGCCAAAAGTGACAGAAAGTCCAGTTTGGTCAAGGCGTCCAACAGAGACAAGCGTATAACCGACTTCAGGTGAATAGAGCACCTCAGTGAGTTGTAACTGAGAGATATCAGCACCATTAGGTATATCGATTACCATCTCTCCTGTTCCAACCGCATTGAAACTTTGCTTGTTAGCTGCTTGAAAAGTCTTCGGAGGGGTTGCAGTGAAGTTTGTGACTGCATCACGATAGGGAGTGATGTGCCGCGTACATCCAGAGTCGTAGACTTCCATGCGAAGTGAGTTTGGTGGTTTTCCAGGGTTTGCACTAACGGCATATGCATTTTCCAGTTGCTGAGTAACTGGAAGTTCATCATGCCCAAAAAGCGAAACACTATTGCTTTTGTCCATCAGAATTGACGCATCGGTGAGTTTATCATCGATTAGTGCATCTTCTACCTCTGAAAACCAACCTTCATCATCCACTGCATCACCTTCTGCATCATCTGAATCGGAATCAGAGTCTGATGCATATATCAGTGGTGCCGTTACAGCATCATCATTGTCCAAGTCAACTGCAAGGAAGGCAGCCTCTCTTTCATAGTCAGACTCGACAGCAGCATTGGCAGAGCCGCCATTTCTTGGTGAGTGGTTTCTTGTTATCAGCAACCTTGGCAGGTTTAGGACATTTGTTTCTGAAGTGTCCTTTATCTCCACAGTTCCAACAGGTCCCAGGCACTTTGGGTGGAATACTTCTTCCTTTACCGTTTGAAGCTACTAACAGAGCTTCATCCTTTTCGGTTCCCTTGGAAGTGCTTGCATTGCGACGAGCACGTTGAGCTTGATGATGTTCATACTCTTCTGATGTGAGTGCAATGAGTTCATCTGGATCAATTGTTTTTGTTGAGCTGTATAATTTGGCTCCAGCAAGCAAGTTTGACACAAAGGCAGATAGGTGAGGGGGTAGGGACTTGATAATTGTGGAATGGTAGTCCTTCTCCTCGATGCTCACGCCGTAAGTTGCTAGTTCCTCCTTTTTGACTCGGAGGTTATCTAGGAACTCATGCACATTTCCTTTGTCAGGACATTTCGACTCCATGAATTGGGAGTGTAAATTGGCCTGAGCAAAGGCCCCTTTTGTTGAGTACTCGGTCCGTATCAAGTCCCATCGATCTTTGAGGGATGTTTTACTGTGGACTTGTATGAGGGTTGAGTCCAGGATACGGTGAGTGAGCAGGGCTTTTGCTGAGCGGTCGTCCTTTGTCCACTGAGCAAGTGCCATCTCTTCTTCAGCTGTAGGAGGTGATCTGAGAGTGGGACAGACAGCAGTGCCATCAAAATATCCCCACAGGCCCTTAGCCTCGATGGCGTCCTGGAAGCGCATGGTAAAGGCCGTCCAGTTCAAACCATTTGGCATGAGCTTTGGGACCGAGGAGGGGAGGATATCGGTGGTGGTCAGTGCTGTAGTGGACATTGGAGTGGGAAGGTTTGGGAGATAGTACTGAGGTATGTGAGCGGGGCCCAATAACCTATAAGAATAACAAGACTATATGACGACAAGTCAACTCAGTGTTTGCACGATGTCAAACCACTATATAATTACCTATACAACGACAAGTCAACTGTAGCGTACAGGTGAGCAAAAATACAGTACAAGGAATTGAATAATGTCTTACCTCAGTGTTTGCACGATGTCAAACCACTGAGGGAGACTGTACATAACAGTAGCTGCTTATAATCTATCAGGATAATAAGATTTGCAAAAAGGAGAATAAAAGAATATCTTGCAACTGCGCAAGACCTAAAATAACCAACAATAGCCTGCTGACTAATCATGGTTTGGGCGCTGCAGTTTGTAACTCCAACACAGGGACCATCCACACTTTATGTTGACAACCAGTCTTCCATTGCTGTGGCCAGAAATCCAGAACATCATGGTCATATCAAACATCTGGATCTGAGATATTACTGGCTAAGGGATGAGGTGAACAAAGGGAAGATTAGGATTGAATACTGTTCAACAAACACCATGCCTGCAGATCTTCTTACAAAAGCACTCCCTAAACCAAAGATAATGGAGACACTTGAGATGTTGGGATTAAAGGGTTGACTTCTTTTATTTTCTTTCTCTCTATTTTTCACAGGGATGACTCATTAAGGGGGAGTGTTGAGATTAATTCCTAATCCCTGTGTATTGCTCGTTGTATGGGCGCTTATTGCGTAAGCGCCCGCGCCATTAATCCCTGGAGACGTGGGAATGCTCTCTTTAACAGAGCTTTCACCATCTGTTCTCCAGTATCTGTGATCATCCTTCAGCACAGTAGTTCTTAGGATTACCTCCAACACTTTATGGATCCAAGTACACATACACGATGAGTTGATTGGTTTCTTATACTTCTAACAGGATGGTCATAGGGAATAGTCACGATATGTCCCTGCGCTCTTCTGTACAACCAAGTCTTATTTTTCCTGTTTCTAACGCCAGTAAATGAAGCCGCAACGGGTGGTATTTGGGAATCTGAATGGTAAACGGTGGTTCGGAAACTATGGAGCATATCTGAGGACCTGGGCCACAGTCATTGCCTCCAAAGAAAACAAACCATTGACTCTCTTTACCGTCTGCATCAGCACATGTTCCGGAAAAGCTAAGTCTAAGTGGTTACTTACACCCAGTGAGCCATGAGTGAACAGTGGGGGAAAGTATCGCATCGCATCTAAGGCAAAAGTGGATTCGCTGTTATCTTTTTTTTTGTTAACCGACTGTCTTCTGGTGATTCCTTCTGTTGTAAGCTAAATAGTGGTCTCAGTCGTCTGTAGATAGAACGGACTGAGGTGACGTGAAGGACTTGTCTCTCTATATATATTGTAGAGACGAGTGGACCATGGAGTCTGTGTATAGACAAAGGTAAATTCCCAGTGTGCTAGAACAAAACACTATATTGTACACTACCTATAGACAAAGGTAAATCTGTGTTTCATTAGCTATGGATTCGTTTAAGGGGGCAAACTACTTACTCCCAGTGTGCTAGAACAAAACACTGGGAGACACAATACTGTACATACTTGCGTATATATAAAAAGCAAATGTTTCATAAAACAGGAGATTGTGCACTGACCAGCTCCCTTTTGAGTCACATTGCAAGCGGAGTCGAATTACTCAACACTCGTACTCTTACACTGTGGCTGCGTAGTTGGTGGATACGTTGTTGTGAATGTATATTCTCAACTTCAACACTCCCCCTTGCTGTGGTAACAGTGAGTTGTCACAGTGTTTAGATAACCAAGTAGAGTCATAAATTTATCATGTTTGGGGTGAGCAAGCGCTTTTATCATTATATTGGCAGGCATGTCAGCTGTGGGCAGATACTTGAATAGAACCTCTTTTGCATTGTGTCAGAATCCAATTATTAAAGAAAAGTGTTATGAATGAATGCATGGTTAGCAATAACGTTAGAAAATGTTTCCATATAAGAAGAATGGTATTCGAAAGTGAAAGGTAATCCTACAGTTAAAAGCAAAGGGCTTTCGGAATGTCTGTGAAGAAGTGCATGATTCCGAAGAGATAGATATTCCGAAAGAATTCTATCTTGTTGATCGGATGAACCATGTAGTTCATGCCGATCACACCCAATATGATCACATTCTTTCGAAGTATAATCAAATCTAAAGTGATAAGTTTTAGAGGACTTACTTCGAAATGAAGTTGTTCTTTTTGATTGTTCATGACAATTTGTTAAGTCAAGCAGATCAATCAAGTAGACGTGCAATAATTGAACTAAAGAACATACATGCGAATGTGCTACTTATATACTGGGACGTTCGGAGGCAAAGGCAAATGGGGAGTAGTCCATTAAGGATCAGAAAAGTAGCTAAAGTACATGTATGCTAGTTAATGACCATAAAGAATAGAGAACAAGAGTGGGGTGAAAATTGTGAATGGGAAAAAGGTTTAATGAACTAGAAATAAACCCTGAAACTTGTTTCCGAACCATATGTCGTTTCAGGTAGACGAACCCTTGTTTCACCTCTTTAAACGATGGCCCTGAGTGTCGGGGATGAACGCGTCCACATGTTGAATCGTATGTGTTGTTACCATAAGCTTTTAGAAGCATAGAATCGACCCTGCTATTGAGTTCCTAGAAATAGATGGGGATAGTAATGGGGATAGTGTAGATGCTTCTTTTCTGAGGAAAGGCTAATAATAGAATCTGATTTCTTGGTTGGGTCCTTGTGATGTTGCTAGGATGATTCAAGGTGTTATGGGTGACGAAGTGTTGGATGGTTTATGTGTGACAAGTCTGCCAATGATTCGGGTTCCGAAGAGTTGATTCGGAAACGTGATGTTCGGGTGGTTCGGGTGGTTCGGAAGGCAGAACAGATCATAAATCATGATCGTGACACATTGACCCATTTGCGGGTATAGTGGAACCGGACATCAATGTGTTCTGACCTGGCATGGAAGGCTGCATCTTTGGTCAGAGAAATGGAGCCAGCATTATCACTATAGATAATGGTGGTAGACTGTTGATGTCCCAGGAGTTCAAGTAATCTGCAAAGTCACATTGCTTCCTTTGTTGCATGGCAGCTGGCAACATACTTGGCTTTGCATGTCAATGTTGTTACTATAGGTTGTCACTTCAAGCTCCAAGAGATGGAGCCACATCCCAGAGTAAACACATATCCTGAGGTGGATCAGCATGTATCTGTGCACCCAGTATAGTCTGAGTCAGTGTAACCTGTGAGCTGAGGTTTAGTTCCACCCCCCAAAGTGAGCACAAAATCCTTTGTCTTTTTTAAGTAGCAGAAAATTTGTTGTAGGGTGGCCATCCAATGAGGTAGGCCAGGGTCAGCATTAAACTGACTTAGTTTGTTTGTAGCATATGTGATGTTGGGTCGTATTGCCATAGAGGTGTATATGAGGGACCCAACCCCTGCAAGGTAGGGTATTCCCTTCATCTTCTTTTGCTCTTCATCTGACTGTGGTGACATAGATTTGTTAAGCACCACATTTGGATCAAGGGGCATGGAAACAGTGTAGCTGTCTTCCATGTTGAAGCATTTCAAAATGGTGTCAATGTAGGCAGCTTGAGAAAGGGTTATAGTGTGACATGTCCAGTCTCATGTAACTGCCATGCCAAGGAACCATTTGATAGGTCCCATATCAACAATATCAATGATATATCCAAGGTCTTGTAATGTTCTTTGCAGAGTTTCAAAGTCGTTGGTGGCAGCTGCCATGTCATCAACATGCACAGTAACCCTTGCATGTCCCACATCACTGTGTTTGTCAGGGGAGAGCCCATTTATTCCCTTTTTCCTCCCTTTCCCTCCCTTTTCCCTCCCTTTCCCCCCCTTTCCCCCCCTTTTTTTCCCCTCTTCCTTTCCCTCCTTCTCCCTATTTCCTTTTATACTAGATTTATCCTATCCCAGTGTTATGTCCTCCACCTCCTTTTTTCTCTATTTTTCCCTAGCACTAGTTACCCTTGTGTTTGTCCTTGTTTGATCCCCAGTAGCTGGCATATCCCAGGTCAGGTTGAGGTTGCCCTTACAGTGTTTCACAAACACACTGTGATCAACACTTATACTTACAAAGCCAGCCTTGCATATTTCATCATATAGTCATGTGTACCAGCATCTGTGTTCAAGGTAGTTTGCAATGAGTTGGCAAGTTTGAGTAAAGCAAACAAGTAGACATACAATAATTGAACTAGGAAATATACAATATGGTGGTGTGAGGGCCAAGATTATGATTATGACACATCCCTCCTATGGGTTTAGCAGCACTTCCTGTTGGTGCAAGATAATGAATACAATGACCACAATTGTAGGCATTCATTGGATGATTTAATGCACCAACATATATCTTTCTTGTTCCACCAGGTCCAGTTAAAAACATATGCAGCTGCTTGGGTTCTGCTATATCTATGGATCTCGGTCTCTTTTAATATAAGATAGTTATGTAATTTCAACCATGCATTAGCTGCAATCAAAAATGCTACCTGTTGCATTTCATTCAATTTGAATTCTTTGCAAATTCTAATGCATAATGAAAATGGTGGAATAACATCATCATCACAAATATCACTCTGTCCTACAGTTGTTTCTGCTAACTTTTCTGAAGGATTATAATGAATTTGGTACAATTCTTCCACTGACAATGTTTTAAGTGCATGCTGTGAAACCTGCTGTTCTTGTGGATTTAATAGATTTCTCCAATTGATGAAAATACTAGTTTCTTGGTGTTTGATTTCATCTTTCCACAACCTGAGCTATGCAGAGGAAGGAGCTGGTAACATGGTGGATTCAGATGTATCTGTATGTGAATAAACTGCATCCTGAAAACCAGTTTGAGTACTTAAGCAATGCAAGTACATCATCTGAATGAACACTTTTGTTGCCATTTCTCCTAATAGATCAATCAATATCAATTTCCACTTCTTCTGATGATGCTGGAAAACTGAACATCAATGCATTTGATTTTGCTAACAATTAATCTTGCTTTCTAGTATGTTCAGCATCTCTTGCATCTTGGCATTCATAAATAGCTTCCTAGTTTGACATGATTTGTTTACTAAATTCAAAGCACTCCAGAAATGATTCCCTATATTGGATTAAGGGATTCATAGGACTAAAAGGTTTAAAATGTGCTAACATAAATTCAGAATAAAAAAGATGTCTTTCTTGGAATCAAGCAGCCTATTACCCTTGGAACCAAAGAATTTGGTGCAAGATCATGTAAGTCAGGATTTGTATGTAAGATCAATTCATGAGTTTGAGAAAGGCTGTGGGGATGTTTTAAGCTAAAATGATGACAATGCACTGCTTTGGTGTTTTGCTTAATTTTTTGTAACCATACACATATTATAAAATCATAGAAGTTAAGATCTGAAAGATCATCATCTCTAAACCAGTAATCCCAAATTTGATTCTTTTCAACCAATCTCCCATTACAATTGATAGTTACTTTAAGCATACAGTTGTGAATATCATTTTCGTTATCTTCATCATTGTTATCAAAGCTGTATGAACCAGTATCATTGTCAGTACAATTAGGTGCAGAATACAAGGACTGATTGCAGGTGAAGAGCGAAAGGCGAAAAACAAACGCTGCGCGAGGATGACGTCGAAGTAAAACAACGGATTATACATTTTCAAAAATTCCGAAAAGGGTTTCGCGGAGAAGTTCGGAAATGCGCACAAAGGAGCCATGAGTGCAAACGGGTTTTGGTGGAACTCCCTCAAAACCAGCTCGACAGAACCCTCCTCTCCGGAGAGAGTCGGGGACCACTGACTGACAAATTGTGGTGCGCTATAGGCTTACTAATGAGCTCAACATATTTATCCACGTAGCGGCTTTCTCCTCTTCCCCGCAGCAAGGGTGTCATTACTTCTCTGCGAGTCTCCTGACTCCGCTACACCAACACCAGCCGTTCTGCAATCATGGTGAGAGATTTTTGGACATCCACGGAGCAAGCTAATGTCACCTCTTTATCAGTCCTCTTCTTGGGAAGTTCGAATGTCGAATTCCCGTGGGGTCCATTATTTTTACAACACAGCGACCCGCGAATCTCGGTGGGAACCACCTGATGAGCTCTCAGAAAGCGATATACAACAATTGCCTGGCGCGTTGCAGTATCTACAACCCCCTTCAAGCACGGCTGGAGTTTCTTCCCAGCCTGCAGGCCAGGTTCGTGCGAGCCATCTACTGGTAAAGCACCGAGGGAGCAGGAGGCCATCAAGCTGGAAAGAGGTGTGCTGCTCCTGAAATGCCCAGCAGTCATCACTTAGATTGCGTTACTGTAGCCCACCATAACGCGCTCTCAGTCTGAAGCGGTGGAGATTTTACGCAACTTCGCGCGCCAGATCAATGGAGATGCTTCGCGGTTTGCACAGTTGGCGAAGGAGCATTCAGACTGCTCTTCTCATGATAAAGGTGGAGATCTTGGATGGTTCCAAAGGGGTCAAATGCAGAGGCCGTTTGAAGATGCAACTTATTCCCTCCAGGTGGGGGAAATCAGTGATGTCATCACTACTGACAGTGGTGTACATCTGATTTTGAGGACTGGTTAAGAGATGAGCGTATGCCAGCTAGTCCCTAAGATGAATCGTAATACCTGTGTTTAGGTCAGGTCTCCTTTTCTCAGCAGTCTTGGTGTCTTTATTTTTGGAGCTTTTTTTTTTTTTCAAAAAGACACCCTATTCTACTTTTTGCATGGGTTTGGGCTTAGTACAATGAAATACAATGATATAGCACAATGGTCGCTTGATACCACTCACGAGCTCTGTAGAGAACGCTCCCAACAAAACCCGATGGTGTACATGTATGTCTGAGTGAGATCTGTCATCAGTGAATAAAGTTGGCAAGGGACCACTCTTTCACTTTCTAAAGGTGACTTTAAACAGCCGGTTCGCTGCACATGAAATTCCCAGTGGTTTATAGAGGTTAGAAGTCATGGATATCATCGGTCTCTAACCAACCACCTGTGTCCTCTTTATCCTTAGCTAAACTATTCCACGAACGAGCAGATCCCGCGGTATGAGCAGCCGTGACCTCATCGGGAACCTCTTCAGTCTCTTCGAGCTGATGCATTCGTCGCATGTTGCTAGGCAATTGTGTAGGATGCAGAAACGAAAGCGTACTGAACTTGCTGTGGCTTCGGGGTGATGCCCCTGTTCAGAAATGAGACAAAAGCAATGTGTTCGCGATAGAAACGACATACCCATGCTACAGGTGTCCAATGCCTTCAAGACACCCCCGAGCTCCAGTACAACTTCATTTCTTGCCCATCTCCTGCTACCTTCAGGATTATCTGTGATAGCATGGTTGAGCCACTCCTCCGTGTCTGCAATGCAGGCTTCAGTTTCTCGTGTTCGATCGAGTACGTCAAAAAACTCGGGCTTGAACATTTTCTGCGAACGTCGAGATACAGGAGACGGTAGGGAATGTAGAGTCCCCAGAGTAAGGGTGTGGAACCGATGTGGATTCTGCTGTGCCTGCCACTGCGAATGTTCCGTGTGTTTCATGTTTAAACATTCAAGCTAGAGCATATAACGACAATGCGAACCGATATGGGCCCACTGGAATCTATCCAGCTTAGCCAGTCACATACACCATAGCATTCATCCACATCGTCGCAGAACTGTGTATAGTTATGATGAAGATACAACGCAAACAGAGACGTGTCAACAGGTGAGTCAGCGTATAATGTCTGTAGAGTATTAGCTCGAGGAAACCGAACGCTGCACAGGACAAGCACCGATAACTTACATTCACGTCTACACGGCTACCTTTTCTGGAGTGATTCTCAAGATGAGGGGGCAAAGGAGGGGGATCACAGATCTTGCCATCAAGTTCTTGTTCCTTTTCACGATCTTTTGCAGTAGCAGAAGGATTTCCAGGATCACCTTTCCCTGTAATAGAAACCCCGCATTTGATCGATCAGCTATCCAAGTACTATTATCCCATTTCGCAAGAAAAGATGCTTACGTTTATTGTATAATACTTTACCTAGCATGTGGAACAGCGCAAGGCTTTGCTCTCGTCTGGTTATCGCCTCCAACCTGAAGATGAAGGTCAGAGAGTCAGTGAGTTCTATTAGTGCACGTACATGCTCCGCATGTTGGCACTTTTATTCCCTTTTGATTCTATACATGTAAACTGCAGTGCCATAATTGCACTCCGGATGTCACCATGAGAAGATTCAACGACGAATTTTAGGGTGTCTTTATTGGGCTTAACGGATTTAAGGGACTTGGAGGTCGAATAATGCTTTGTAAGAAGGGTGGTCAATGCTTTCAACATGATTGTCGAAGCGATGGGGTTGAATCTGCGAACAATAACGTTATGAGACTCAGGAAAATGATGAAAGAAGCATACTTGATCTCCGTGAAATAAGGGGAATTGAAAATTGTATGTGGTATGATGCTGCGCACGTCAATTGCTTGTTTCCTCCACTGTCCCCACGCTCTGTCGCCCACCATCTCATCTGGGTTTTCCCCTCGCATCCCAGCATTAGATATTACAAGAACAATAGGAACATCGGAAGAAGAAATTACATAGTCCTGGAGTGCAGCATGGAATGCATCTGCCGTGCTTGCATGTAAGACATTCGGTAAGTCTTCGAGAAGTATTATCTGACGCAAAGGAGTGTGCGTAGAAGATGAGGCAGAATTATACATAAGGGGGAGAGGACGACATGATGAGGCGCGAGTTAGAAAGGTCTGGAATTTCTTGGCGAGTGATTCACGATCTTTAAAAAACTCTTCAACGATCATGAAGAATAGAAAGTTAAATGAGAAATAACCGTAGGCATCATCAGCATCCCAAGAGACATTTTCATCTGGTGAATTTCGCCATTCCAAAATGTCAAAGTTCATCTCTCGCGCCAGCACCTGCAGGGTTGCTGTTTTGCCGGTGCCGGCATTCCCAGTCAACGCTAGGATTCGCTGAGGTAATTTTATATATGTATCGCCATTTCAGAATAGAAAATGTCTTACTCGGTATTTATTCAAGACGCAAGTCGGGCTATTGTCGAATGCTTCGATGAGCCAACGGCGTACGTCTTCTACCTTTTTCTTGTGCACGGCGAGGTCTGTCTAAAATACACACTATTAGTCCCCTATTTCAGAAACATTCATAGATTCGTACCTCTGACTCGGGCGCATAAATATCCACCCATAGTCGTGCTTCTATCAGAGACCTTTGGTTAGCAATAGGTATGCAATAGTTGGTTGGTTTTCTGTACCATCAGAATCAGCTCGAGTGTTTTGGTCCTGAGATGGAGCAATCAGTCTGTCCTTTCCTTTCCCATGAAGCTGAAAATTAGGGGGTGTGGCAAACTGATTCATCCCATGAGTTCTGCGTCGACGCGCTAATCGAATGTTGCCGTACAGATTTTAAAGGTTTGGGTATTTTCTTCGTGGACACATCAGAGGAGGACAGCTTAGAGTCCACTGACGAATATTTTGAACCAAGGAAATTGTCCAACGTGAGCGAACTGAGCTTAGACTTGGCCTTCTTAGATGAAGCAGTTGACTTCGTAGTCTTAGAAGGGGCCATATTGGAAGTTGGCAGAGCCTTTGGAAGCTGTCCGCTGTGGAGTAAGAATAAAATCAGCGAGATGAGATGCTCACAGTACTAGAGGTCACGTAACAAGACAAACATGCCACCGCGATGTCACGCAGTTCTGAGCTCAAAATAGCAACTGAAAATTAAGGCCGTGTAGCATGAGTATTATGAACAAACTATCTAAATCAACCTTAGCGTCCGTATAGATCAGTGGTTTAGATCGTTTGTCTTACATGTAAATGTTCACAAAAGGTCGCAGGTTCGAAACCTGCTACGGACATGCCCTTTTTGCACTCTTGCGCTGAAATTTACGTTCAGCGGCCTTTCCCTCCAAACTTTCTTTTGTTGCGCAGCTTAACGAGTTAAGTTTTGTTGGCGTTGCAAGGTTGCAGAGAAATAACGATAATGGACAAAGGCCAATGTTCTTTGGACCCTACCTTTTCGAAACACTTTGTCGAAGTAACGCATGATAGAGTGCATTGTCAGGATTGTGGACTACCTCGTCCAACATTGTCAACAGAGCAATACCACAGATAGCACTGTTAAATTAGGTCCAGATAAAAATATAAGACTATGTAAAGATCGCCGTGGGGAAGGTCCACATGGGTTCACGAGAACAGCACTTCTGGAAAAAGGAGTCAAGTAAATGATGTGAACAGCTCCTAGTCATTGCATTAGGTAGACACGTCTATTGGAAACCAAATCATGCAGCCAAATCGTCATAATTATAAGCGCCCAAGCCGCGCGTCCAGCATACCCAGCATACGCGTCCCCACTCAAGTCCTCTCACCTCTGAACTATTTACTCTTTCAGTCCCCTTTAATATGTTCCTTACGCGCTCAGAATATGGAAAGTACAATGTTTCATTCTCTGCAGCTCGTGATATGCTGTTTTTACTTACGACTATTCTCGGGTCTATAGATCGAGGTGTAAACACCTTTTCACCAGAAGGTCGATTGTTCCAAGGTGAAATACCACACTTTTTTCCTTTAGTACTGTATGGGCGTGTAGCTCACTCTGTTCCTCTTGCAGTCGAGTACGCCATCGAAGCCATAAAGGTAAGCATTCCCATGAACAAGATACTGCAGTTACCATTGGATGAACTGATAACATCTCAGCTTGGCTCTACGACTGTTGGGATCCGTACTCCAGAAGGCGTCGTTCTTGGTGTCGAGAAACGTGTGCAATCGCCACTACTCGAGTCCAGCTCAATAGAAAAGATTATGGAGATTGACTCGCATCTGGGATGTGCGATGAGTGGTTAGTTGCATTTACAAATCATTATGATTGGAATCTAAGGTTGTTTTCATGGTATGGTAAAGGATTGACTGCGGACGCACGGACGATGATTGACCATGCACGCGTAACAGCACAAAATCACGCGTTCACATACGATGAACATATCAAGGTACGTATTTTTAGCTTGAGGTTCTATCGCTGCAACTTCCTCGGTCCTAGGTTGAGTCTGTCACCCAAGCTGTTTGTGATCTTGCACTCCGTTTTGGCGAGAGTGTTCATGATGAGGATGCAATGATGGTATGCTTTTGGAATCTTGATCGTGGGTCCTCATACCGACTATTCCCGTAGAGTCGGCCATTTGGTGTTGCCCTTCTCATTGGTGGGATAGATGAACTTGGACCGCAGCTGTAAATTTTGCGATCGATGTGTCTCAGAGAGTTTTCACATTCACGATTGGTCCAGATACCACACCGACCCTTCTGGAACATTCATGCGTTATGAAGCGAAGGCGATTGGAAGCGGAAGCGAAGCTGCTCAAGCTGAGTTACAGGATAAGTGGCATAAGGTAAGTCGGCCATCGCTGGCCAGCGACGAGGCTAATATACTTTGTAGCAAATGACCTTGGCCGAAGCCCAAACACTTGCATTGCGTGTGTTGAAGCAGGTAATGGAGGAGAAGCTCGACCAGCACAATGTGCAGCTCGCCCAGGTCCGCCGTTGAAATTGTTCTCGATTTTTATCATGATTTTAAATACACCCACAGGTTACCCCGGTGGGCGGGTTTGAAATACTTTCCGAAACAAAATTAAAGGAGGTGATTGATGTGACAGAGGCTCCAGCATCATAGGAAGGCGACCTGTGTGCGAGTGGACAGCAAATAAACGAGGTTTAATCACACTAGCCAGAAAGACTCGTGATATAATCGAGGCCTTGCTGAAATTTCAACCCTATGTACTGCTAAACTTTCCGCAGCGGCATGCCATAAGCAAAAGCTACGCATAAGAAACATGGCTTTTTATTGACGGTACTGCAGTATAGAATATGAAAACCTAGCATTGGAGACGCGATGAATTGGGGTTGAACGAACTTAAGAAGATGGAAATACTCACATGCCGAACAATCACTCCAATCGAGAAACGTCACCCAAACGGTGTTTTAACGGAGACGGCTGAAGGAGAAACGAGGTCAGCTACCTTACAGACGACATAACACCTTTCAAAGCAACCATCCCAAGAAAACGGAGACTCTCTAGCGACACAGCCGATAAACAGAAAAACGCACCGCGCTTCACGCTCACTCTCAAGTAGCGCAAGGATATCTGACTCCCTAACGGGGCCCTTCACATTCCGAATGATAGACCGCGACGAATCATCCATGAACTCGACACGGACTTGGGTAACACCTCCACGCGAGCCTGTGCGGCCAAGCACCTATGCAAATAAGATTGAATGGGGGTGGATGGCGTTGGTGAGATTTTCTTTTCTACCTTGATCACCTTGGCAAGTTTTACGGGAGCTTTTGAAGAATCCTGTTCGCGGGAGTAAGAAACGAGCGGTACTATGATACTATGCTTAATTGTATCTGCTCACCATGAAGAATAAGAGAGTAAGAGTTATGTGTCGATGAGGACGGCCAAGGGAAAATTAAGGTTTTGATTCGGTAATTCCCGTGCAACTGTAACTGACTTTCAACTTGCTCTTTCAGAAGGTTAATGGTAATGGTAAAATGGAGAGCCATACAAAGCAACACAAAAAGAAGCGAGTCCCAGCGGAAGAGTCAGCCGGAACTGTAGTAACCGTAGAGGAAGCAAAGCCGGCACGTAAGAAGAGACAGACAGAAAAGAAAAGTGCAAACATTCATTGCTTGAGTTGGACATACGAACTGATGGAAAATCACTACAAAATATATAACAGAGGCTGGGGTGACGATTCAAGGCAGTACAAGTGACAATCATTCACAGTCGGAAAGCGGCACCAAAAATACTGCAGACATCCAGGGAGCTTCTGGTGATTCCGATCGTAGGCTAGAGCAGAAGGAAACGGAGAGAACTCTCAAAAAGGCGGAGAAAGATAAGCATCGTCAAGGTCCTGCTCTTGTTGATGAGCCGGGTAAGGTTGCATCTCTCTATATCTCACCTCACTTCAGCTTCGCATAGAAGTGCGCGACAGCATCACTGTGGTAGAGAATGTACAGAAGACAAAGAAACATGAAAATGGCTCAAGTGCAGATTTACACGTGGATCAAAGCTGTAAGCCTGTGGGGTCAATTTGAACTCTGGATGAATTTATTGACCCTAGCACCTCCGAATGACATAGACACTATTGCAGAGGATTCATCGAAACGGAAAAGGAAACCCAAACACAGGCTTGTAGAAAGCACCGCAGACATAGATAGTACCCCTGGAGAAGAGCAGCAACATAAGAAACGCAAGCATAAGGAGATGGACCCGGAGACTGCAGAAATCTCTGAGGAGTCGCCCAAGCTCGGGAAGAAAAGGGCAAAACCCTCACCCCAAGATAATATTTTTCCAAATCCCAGCTCGGATAAAGAACTAACTAAAGCGGCGCTCAAAGGTCAGCTTCTCATCCCCCTTATTCTGTCACTCAAACCACAGAGTCAACGGGATGTGTTCTAGCACTCGCCTACGTGTATACTTGGGTTTCGTCTTACTCTGATTGGAAATTCAACAAGGCCCGACAAAACTGGGTTGTTCGTAATCTATGGGATGACGAGGCCGTGCGTCCTCCAATGATTTATTCATCTACAGGAGTTACACCCTGCGTTAAAATCAGATCCCTGATCCATACTTTCCTTCATGTGTGAAATACGTGGCTAACACAAAAGGCAACGCAAGGGATGTAGGTGACACCCCTTTGAGTCACTTCATGCATTCA
Organism: Ramaria sp. MG151; assembly: GCA_003314545.1. Lineage (NCBI taxonomy): Eukaryota > Fungi > Basidiomycota > Agaricomycetes > Gomphales > Gomphaceae > Ramaria > Ramaria sp. MG151. Next base: position 18,018 of record QMFG01002561.1, read on the forward strand.
TTAATCCCTCTGGCTGCAGCTACTAATTAAGTCAAGTAAATTAGTCCTCGGTCCTGTACCCCTGCCAGCTATCAAGGTTACGGACGAAGGGAAAGCTCCAGGTGGCCAAGGCACTGGTGAGGGTGATTCATCTAAGGAACAGTTAAGGCGAAACCAGATGAGAGTGAAGCGAGCCGAGATAATCTTAGCAGAGCTTGGTGCTGAATCCAGGACTGAAAATTAACTCGATTGAGCTCCAGCCAGGTTAATGGATAGGGTTGTTCGTATCACATTTAACGACAGTTTTCACCGGACACGGTCTGCCAGCATTGCACATATTTTCAGAGACATTTTCAAGGCACTACGTCCCAACATGATCAAATACTGAGGGTGGTGAGTCATGTGTTTCAGACTGACTCGAGCGTTCTGCTTCCCCCTCCCTACCCATGAGACCTGATTTGGGGTTGATGTAGTTAGCGATTGAAACCCTTCTTCTAAGGACGGGATCCTGTGCATGTTAGCCGCCCTGATACATATTACTGAACCATGACCATCACTGATGTTTCGAATCAAGTTACTATGGGAACCTAGAAATGTGGGGCATCTATCGGAAAGCTAGATATCCGCCGTAAAACAATGTTTATTCTGAGACTTCAGGGCAGTGGACAATGATAATGGTCAGTAAAAATTTAGAAGTAGGACATTTTAATAGATCGGTGCGCGTGGCGTCTGTGCGCTGTCGAAAGTTTATATTTGTGCAAAAGATAACATATGATATGAGACATGACGCGTGACGCGTTACTCGCCCCGGCGCTACTTATTCCAGCATATGGCTGCAGTTCCAAGTTGGGTATCTTGAAGGATTCTAGTCACCCCTCGGCTGCCACGTAGAGACTCTAATCTTCGCCATGCGTATTTCTACTGCGAGATGCTACTTGACGCATGGGCTTCGCTCAAAATATCTTAGGACAGATGACGGATGAATTCAACTTGGTGGCCGCGAGTAGATAGTACAACGTTAGATTTGGTGCCCTGCAGCTTCCTTGAAACCTTTAAAACAGGTCTGTCTGGGTTCTATGAGTCGTGGCTCTTGGCGATCGACGGTCACCCTTCACCATCATGACACTCCCTCTGCTCGCATACCTCTCTGTGGCCAGTTTCTTGAGTCTTCTTGTGCAGACAGCCGCTTTCGACAATACCAGATATGACAATGTAAGTTTTTCAGGCGAGATGCCATTCCTGGCTTTAACAACGCTGTTCAGGTCGCAGTCTACTGGGGTCAAGTGTGTTCACCCGATATTCTTGACAAATGATCCCTCTGAGCTTAATTCCATGTTGTCCAGAACTCCTACGGTGCAGCCAACCCGTCGGATGTAGCAAATTATCAGAAACGACTGAGCTTTTACTGTGCCGATAATGCTATTGATGCCTTCCCCGTGGCGTTTGTGAACAACTTTTTCGGAACGGGTGGTTTGCCCGTGATGGACTTGGCCAACATATGCAGCAATGTGGGCAATGCGACCTTCCCAGGCTCCGAGCTTCCCAACTGTGCAGCTTTGGCGCCCGATATCAAGACTTGTCAATCAAAGGGAAAAATTGTTACCATTAGCTTAGGTGGTGCGGGCGGAGGTGTTGGCTTTTCATCTGACGCTCAAGCATCAGGTTTTGCTGATCAGGTAAGAATTTTTCAGAGTGTGGCGTTGGATGTGTAACATGTTCCACATACTGTTCATAGATCTGGAACTTATTCCTGGGAGGCTCAAGTTCAACACGGCCGTTCGGATCGGCCGTGCTCGATGGGTAATCGTCCTGACCATATGATCGCCTCGTATATATTCTAAACTTTTGCTTAAAGGGTTGATCTAGACATCGAAGGTGGAAATAATGGCGGATATACTGCCTTTGTTAATCAACTTCGCACTCACTTCAACGGAGCGAGCAAGAAGTAAGTGGTTCACGAACACCGATATGAATTTTATTTGAGACCAGCTATTCCCTAGGTACTACATAAGTTGGTCTTTTCCTCATTATTTTGAGCCTGTTCACACTGCTCATGCCCCTCGGTTACCCTACAGCTGGTGCTCCCCAATGTCCTTTCCCAGATGCGTCCCTTGGTGCCGTTCTTAACTCTGCAGCATTTGACGCGGTATATGTCCAATTCTGTAACTTCTCTCTCCGTCGCCAAATGATTGGAATTCTTACCAAGTTCCATCTGCTCAGATAATAATCAGTGCGGCCTTCAGAATTTCCCCATAGCATCAGTTTGTACATTTCTGTTCTCTTTTTCTCGTTACTTACTAGTTTGCTGAAGGATTGGGATTTCGGACTTTGGTTAGCCTCTCTTTATCATACACATACGCAACGCTTAAGCACATTTCATGCTAGGGATAATTGGGCTCGAAACACCGCGATCAACAAGAACGTCAAGGTTTACGTTGGAGCACCTGCGTCGTCGACGGCTGCGGGTGGAGGATACCAGTCCCCAGCCTCCCTAGCAACCATTGCAACACAGATGAGAAATTCATTTCCGAGCTTTGGTGGTTGGTGACTTCTCCTTAATTTGACATCCATACATCCATTATATGTTAATTTGGCATGCATTAGGTGTGATGTTATGGGATGCCAGTCAAGCTTTTGGTGAGCACTGAATGTGGCTTGTTAAAAAAAAAGTCATCTAGTCATACTTCATATCTAGCCAATAATCGGTATGATTTGGTGAGATGCTTGCCTTTCAACTCCACAACTGTAATTTCGAGCTCATTTTCTTCGTATTCACTAGGCGATCAAAAATGCACTCGTTGCTGCTGGAGGCACCGGCTTCACATTCCCACCATGCACTGCCCCTCCTTTCGTTCCTGGAACGAACTACCAGGGTGGAAGCCAAGTAAGCTTCGGCGGGTTAGTCGAGTGATGCTCGTTTTTGTGCTGTTCATGTCAACCCTTTGTTGTCCCTTTCTAGTTACATGTGGCAGGCCAATTGGTTCGCATCGAGCACCCCGGCCAGCGTTCCGAACGGTGATTGGAGCGCAAGTACGTATTATCCCATTCTCCTTAAATTGTTTCCTAAATCAGTCCTATAGTCAGTGCATGCACGGGGTCTGGTTCCACTTCTACGCCACCGACGACTTCTTGTGCCGGTGTGGCTCCCTGGAGTAGCTCGAGTATATATGTCGGTGGCTCCAAGGCGACCTTCGGTGAGTGAGCCTCCGGTGGCCATGAAAGCATGGGAAGCTTAAAGGTTACTCTAGGTGGTGACCTATGGACAGCGAAATGGTGGACGCAAGGTCTGTATATTCACCCTATTTCTAAGCGAGTCCACGTCTCACTATTCTATACAATCAGGTGATACACCAGGCGGGTCCGCGGGGTTAGTCAATTCCTTTTGCGTCTGACTTGTTTTGTGCTTATGTTCCGCAACAGAGTTTGGACAGACAACGGTTCTTGTTAATTTGTGCGCAAGCTTCGAGGCTTCACCAAGAGGCTTGTATTCCCGATAGTAAGATCGTTATCACCCAATGGGCTTAACATTCATTTTGGCTTTTGGCGGAGCGGAGGAGTTACATGTATCTGGCTCCAACGTGAATTATGAATAAAGAAATTTCATGAAAAAATAAAAATAAATTAGACATGTAGTAAACCTGGCGAAATGAGCTGCTTGTTGTTGCTTGTTAGGTATAAACCTTCAAGATTTTAAAAACTTCCAACACCTGCATTGCTATAACTAGTTAGTATTGAACTGATTAGTATTGTATTTGGCTTGTCAGGGTGTGGGTATTCATTCATCAAACCGATTAGTCTCTACATGGTCTTTCTTTATGACTCCTGCAACCGTAGAGGTTAACTGTGAACCTTTCATACCAGTCTCAAAGAAAATAATGGAATGTCTGTCACTTATATCCTACCAAAGGCTGAATATGTCAAGGGGGTGACCCTATCATTCCTTTTACTTTAATACATGTCCACTTCGGTTGCCAATGCTAGTTCTCAGGCTATTTCAGTCCCTTTGATTCTAGTTTCACTTATGGATGCTGTGATTGCTAGAGGCCTCACCATATCATAAAAAGTTTCGTTGGCTTATACTCTTATTGTCTTATCACTGCTCTCTGACTGCTGTCATGAGCATACTCCACTGTTGTCTTTGTTGGGAAAACATCAGCTAGAAGTATGATATACCCTATCAACAGAGAAGGGTTCATCAGCAGCTGTCTGTCTCTTCTCACCCCAGGACTCTATATGAACAATACCACGACCTATGGCTGCACTGAAATCACTGCTCAAGATCCCAACTGCTCTCAAACATGGCACATATATGAACCATATATGAAAACAAGTACATGAGGGTGTCAGAATTCAATTATCAGTGATAAGAGTTGTGGATGAATGTAGGGTTAGTGGTATTGTTTGGAAATGTTTCTAATAGTAATGGAATGATATTCAAAAGTGAATAGAATCCTACAGTAGAAGCGAATGGCTTTCAGAACGTCTGCAAACAAAGTACATAGTTCCAAAGAGATAGAGATTCCAAATAGATACAATGTATGGCTATGCTCTCACTTAAATATGCTTGTAGTTCAGAGCCAAAATACTAGGCAGTAATGAATCTCCAAATCTCCAAGGGCTGCTGACTCAAAGATTGCTGAATAACTCAACAACTATTACAAGCGATCAAAATCAGACTTTGCCAATTGCTAGCAAATTCCAAAAACTACCTAACCCACTGATCAACTCAAAACTGTTAAACTGCCATTGCTATATCTTATCAACATGTCTCTATGCTTCTACACAAACACAAGGTGGTGACTATTTGATCCTAAAGTGCTAGACACAAACTACTTGCATCTGCCCACAGATTATATGAGCTTTAAGCACTATCAAGGCTGCTTGAAAACAGAAAACAAATAGAATCTTTTACACAAGATAAAAACATACAAAAACAATTTGATTTCATAGAGATTTGGACATTGCAAAACTTCTGTGTGGATCAGCTAACTCAGGAGGGAGGTGGAAGACATAGTCACTGAAGGGGTAGGATTGATATGGACTAGCAACTCAGTGTAAAAATTAAATTGAGGTAGCTAGAGAATCAACTCCTTGGTAAATGTCAAGCACTATGTTTTGTATAAATGCTATCTAAGATATATTTCAGTGATTAATAGTACATATATCAGTACAATAGGCTGTCAAAGCCAGTTTCTGGCCAGATCTCAGAAGATGACAGAGTGCCTTGGGGAAGGTGCATGACCCTGGACTCATCCCTATTTTCTACTTTTCCTTGGTTACTTGGATACAGAAACTTCCCTCTTCTGTTGGTTTGAAATGTGTTCTATTTCTATCTCACTCCCCAAACCTGATCTTCAATTCTTGTAGTGCCTTTGAGTTCTGATATAGTGTTAACAACTGGGACAGATATACAGATAGAACTCAATATTAGAGGTGATCAAAGGTCAGATCCAATGGGACTTGGCTTTGGCTTAAACAGGTTTCTCTTATAATCTTGGGTTGTGGCTCAAGTAACCCCAACATTGTAAGTCCCTACTTGCTCTGCTTCAATTCAATTTCTTTATTTCACCCAGATGGAGCATCTCCTCCAACCAAAACTGCAGTGAACATCACCACACTAAGACATAACAATTAGTTGTCAATCACATTCAGTTAGTATTGAAACCAGCATCTACTGATGCTGACATGGACCCCCTTGTCAGATTCCCTCTCTCTGTCTTTGAAATATCCCCTGATGAGGACAGGGAGGACTCACCCCCATTGCTACCTGCTTCCAAAGGCGCACTCATGTCTGGAGTTTTGATTTCACTTGTGATAAACAAGGGCTGTCTTAAAGTGACTTCCAACATTCTCTCACCTCTTACTGTAATATAATGTGTCTGTCTTCCTTTTATATATCAATATAGCCACACTACAAAACAAACTGCATCTTAATATCTTAAAATAAAACCAAGCCTTTGTGACCATCTTTCCTGCTTTTCAATTTAACAAGAGTTGGGGACTGGCACCCTGCCACCACTATTGTTCAATCTTACAGACACCTTTGGTAAGTTGCCATAATTAAGTCTAAGCAGGCACCTGATTCACGGTCACTACACATCAAAGGATGACAGCTCACATACATATTTCCTAGGTACCTAGGTAATTTAGGTGCTCCATGTTAGGAAGAGACACAATAAAGATATGATATATTTTTCTTATTATTTTCTTTTGATATTTCTTTTTATTTTGTCAGTATCACCCATCACATTCCCACACACCATCACACCTATTTTCTTAATCCAAGTTGAGGGGAACCAAGTCTTGGACAACATATATTGTCCATCCCATTAACATGATCAATTTAAGTTGAGAATCAATACAACAAGAGCCAAAATCAACTCACAAACATTATTATGAGCCAGGGGACACCATCTCCTCAATAATCACTCCAAATATTCTTCTGAGATGAGAGACCTGCATACATGTGGTTTAAATGAGCCACAATCATTCTCCATCACCTCAGGAACAATTTTCCTGCTTCCCTACATGACCACTTGACTCAAAATCAACTTATTGACTTGATACCATGACATGGGCACCCAAGGGCAAGTCCTCTCAACTTTTTCCTATATTCCACCTCCCCCTGCCCAATTGAACCATTTTCCACTACTCCATGCCTATTTCAATCTAGATCAAGCTCCACAACTTTGGACTTAGCCCCCTTTATTATCCAGAACATTTTATGATCATTGTTCTTCCATATTCAACCCCTAGCCCCATTTTCATCCCTATCCTTTATCTTATGATATTTTTCCATGAATAACATGTTCTAAAAACCCTGAACTTTTCTGTATTTGAGAAGTATTATCTACAAAGAATATCATCAAGTTTTTCAATCACTTTTTGAGTCTTTAAGTCAAAAAAATTATCAAGAGTGTTTTATCACTCTCTGTCCAACCTCACTTGCTACTGCACTCTTAATTCTTAACATTCCAGACTTTGATAAAGGATGCTGCTGATTATATCTTCATCCATTGTGTTTTGGATACTCATGCTTGTTAGTGCTGGTTAATGTATAAGAACAGCACTGCCTGCTGGCTCCAGTAACCCCATTCCTGAATCGGACTGAGTCGTCCCATCCGGACCCCACGCAATGCCACGAATGTTCCTTCGGGATGCACTCTATCTCCGTGGTAATGACATTCCAAATCCGGATTGTGTGGTTTTCCGAGCCGGACACTACGCGCGTGTCCCATCAGGAGAGAATGCAGCAGAGTGTACCGCACCTGAATGTCCCTTCAGTATGCGCTGTGTCTCCCCGGTAGCTGCATTCCAGATACGGACTGTGTAGTCGTCCGAGCCAGACACCACGCGTGTCCCATCCGGAGAGAATGCAACAGACCGCGCACCATGCGAATGTCCCTCCAAGGTGCGCTCTGTCTCTCCAGTAATTGCATTCCAGATTTGGATTGTGTAGTCCTACGAGCCGGACGCCACGCGCGTCCCATCAGGAGAAAAAGCAACGGACGCCAACCAACCTGAATGTCCTTCCAGTATACGCTCTATCTCCCCAGTAGCTGCATTCCAAATTCGGACTAAACTGTCGTACGAGCTTGATACCACGTGTGTCCCATCAGGTGAAAAAGCAACAGACGTCACGTATTCTGAATGTCCTAATGTGCGCTCTGTCTCTCCAGTAATTGCATTCCAGATTTGGATTGTGTAGTCGTACGAGCCGGACACCACGCGTGTCCCATCGGGAGAGAATGCAACGGACGTCACCCTATCTAAATGTGCCTCCAGTATGCGCTCAATCTCTCCAGTAATTGCATTCCAGAGTCTGACTGACTTGTCCCATGAGCCTGACACCACGCGTGTCCCATCCGGGGAATATGCAACGGACGTCACGTATTCTGAATGTCCCTCCAATGTGCGCTCCATCTCTCCAGTAGCAGCATTCCAGATACAAACTAAATTGTCTCCCGAGCCGGACACCACGCGTGTCCCATCAGGAGAGAAAGCAACAGAGTCTACCCATGCAGAATACATGACGTGTTGAAATGCTCCCCATGACTCCTCCAGCCCGTCACGACTCCAGGCACCCTACCTATCAATCCACTGTACAACCTACGTATCAGTGACACAGTTGGAAACCAAATTAGGCCAGAATGGTACGTGTTGAGGCAGTGATGTTTAATGGCCTCGAAGCCCATCTGTAGGCATCGACGAGCGTCCTCAAATAACAACCAAATGGACCTGTATCCAGGATGCCCCGCAGTGTATTTCTGCAAAATCCCTTAGTTAAAACCTTTCTCCAGCCTTTGCACTCACTAAGATAGCTTCGTTTGCGTTGACAAGATATTTCAAGCCAGACTCGAGCTCTCCAGATGCACAAAGGCACTGAAACCAGTGCAGTATATGCTCGTCCGCGAATGTCCGTAGGTGTTCAAGTACTGGTCCAACATCCGCATGAGGATTCGCAAGGCTGTCAGCAAGATGAGGTGCCCAATGTAAGCACGAGTATCGCAGCACCTCCGGGATGACGCTGGGATCCGTGATTTTGTGAGAAATTGTGCCTATCGTGTTCTCGGACAAATTACAAATGTTCCTCCGAAGTGACCTGTTGAACAGTTGGAGGTACCTGACGGTTGGCATTTCGTGACCTTTCGATGCATCCACACAATGGTGCTTGCAGCGACCTGTATCAGCTATATGCTCGCGAAATGTGGTGTGAAAGATAGAAAGATGTCCATCGTTTGTGGAGGGGACATGAATCACCGAATGAAATCGCGAGAGATCAGCTTCGGTTTGTTCATCTGGCACGTCTAACAAGGTGGCAATGCTAGCCATGGACAGTGGGGTCTGGAACAGGACCACTGATGTAAGGACTTTCTGCCTCAAAACACATTCCTTCTCTTCGAACTTATCAAATGATTGGTCCATTATCGTGTCATAGAGGTTGTCGATGGTGCTTGCCTGGAGAATCGACGCAGGCCCGGGCTGCACAATCTTCGTCAGACGCAGCCGGGAATTGACGCCTGCCGCACCGATGTACCGCACAGCAGTTGCAGCATAAATGAATAGCCTATTAGATCGTGGAAGTAGACCCATGAGCTCCTGTTCGGGTGGCCAGCGAGTGTCGTGCTGACAATAGCCACATTCCTTCGCGATATCAAAAAATGCCGATCTAAGATATACCTCAATATCACATTGTGTGTCAGATTTAGGGACATCGTGCGGGGAGAATACTTGAAGGAAGGATGATGCATCGCGACGAAAAGCTTTCGCGATCCAACTCTCAGGTCGGCTCGACACAGAATTTGAGAGGAATGTCCGCTACACCGTTGAGGATAATCGTAATCAACGACTTCACCGTCGACTGTGAGGATCCATCGTCGAGAAGCGAAGTACATTCGTCGAGGGCATCTACGATGATAATCCTGACGTTGTTACCAATGATGCGTTTGATAAGTTCTACGTTGAGTGAGTAGAACTGCTCAGGCAAAGAGTTAGATCCGGCCACATCCGGATTTCTTTCCGGAGCATCGCAGATTGCTGATCGGATTTGAGGGTGAGAACGAGAAAGCATGCTTGAAATCGTAGGGATGATCCGGCGTGCGTCCCTCAATGCTGAGCGAGAACAGAAGAAACTCGCTCCAAGCATCTGCTCTACATACAGGCGTTCGCTGAGGGTATGAGCGATGCTGGTCTTTCCTGTTTTCCAGGTGTCCGCTGAGCCAATAGACCTTTGGAGCCGAATCATCCTGCACCCATGCTACAAGATCTGCCAAGGTCTGCACCCGCGTGTTCTCCATGCACCCATGAACTTGATTGCGTTGCGCGCCGATGCGTGTGCGGTAAGATGCCTGGTCAGCGGGTTTGAGGCACTCTAAAAGTTTAAGATGCTCTAAGAAGTCGAGTGGCTCTAAAGGTTAGTCGCATCCCAGTCAACCGCCGTCCTGTGGCAGTCCACTTACGAGGCTCTTGTCACCAAACTCCTGATTTAAGACCTGTCAACGTTGCGATCAACCACACGGGACTTGAAAGAATCACCTGGAGAATCTGATCCGTGGCTTCCATGATCTTCTCTGTGTTTGCCGTATTCTGTTCTATTTTTGCCATAATCTGCTCTATTTTTTCCGTAATGTGTGCTGTGTCTGCCTTAATGTTTTCCGCGATTGCCTCAATGCTGAGCCTTGTACCCCTCTGCGATAAGGTAAGCAAACATATTGCAGAATGTAAATCTACTTTCCTGGAACATGTTCGGGATAACATCAAGGTACCCGAGTATCTCAGCGATCACACCCGGATCCCTGATGCCCTCTATTAGACGTCTTAAAAGGTTGTGCTTTTGAAGACGGTCGACGTTTTTTTTTTTTCCAAAATTGTGATCGCCCTGGATAATCGGGTGAATTTCAAATCTTATCAATGTCATACCCATCCACGCACTGTGATAACCCTTTAGCGCGAGTTTCTAGAGCCTCCATAGTATTTTCGTTCTGGGAATGCTGAACAATGGACATAATGGCCTCCAGTTTGAGCCTGAGGGATTTTAAGTTTTCTACATCCTGTGAATATTTCTGTTGCAACCTCAGGTGAATAGCTTCAGTGAGGTCACACAGGAGGACACGCACATCGACAATGGCGACGACGCTTGAGATTACTTCAACCGTGACCTTTAACTTTGGATACATGAATGAGGATCCCTTTAAGGACTCGATGATGTCCTCTATCCTTTTGGGAAATTTGAAGACGTGAAAACATGCTGGAGGGGTGTGATGACTGTAGAAGCTGGTCGGCAGCACCAAGGAGCCAAAAGAAGAAAGAAGAAACGAGACCTTTGGACAAGATCAATGACTTAGACACGTGGATACTGGAGATTGTTTTTTGGGATGAGATAGCGCTGGGTAAGAAGGAGGTAGGGAGATTTTGTATAGAGGCGGCGGTGTGGGTGATGACAACATCCCTCGCTTGTCGAGTTATCTCTAGAGAAAAAGTTGGAGCGCATGCATGATTTGTGCGGCTTTCCATTGAACACATGAAAGCATCGATAAGGTCCTGTCACTCAATCTCATTCTGGGAACAGACACCAAAGTTATGTTGCAAAATTTGCAACTAAGCGCAGTAAGACAACGCTGCCCACTTTGCCTCTTTTCAAATAAAATAAGGTAGACAAAGTCACAAATACAATTGTTTGATACTGTGATATCTAATATTCCAGATGAAAACATCTGACTCTGTCGAAATGGGTCGGTGAGAGATTTCGTGACGATCCGGCACAGACTTACGCCATCGGCGGCATTTGAATCAACTCCCATATCTTGCATCTTCCTAATCATACCATCTGCTGATTGCACAAAGGAGTATACACATATTTGAAGATGGATTCCAAGAACTGTACTACCTCACCTCTCGCCTCATGCTTGTCCCCCGCAGGGACAGACATGGCATGCCTCATCCAATGAGGGACGGCATTTTTGTTATGGTCTTGCGAGCGCTGCTGCCCCTGCGTGTGGTCTCCACCACTCAAAGTGGCACCTGCTCCCCATTCAAGGTTCCAACACGACAGACTACAAGCATACGGTAAAATAGATGATGTCTAGTTACTTCCAAAGAAGACATCACTAATCCATACCACCACTCTGCAGTCATGTGTGTGTTGCTGTAATGGGATAGATGTGGCCTTTGAGGCAGAGGGTGATATATTAAAAGTTTATATTTGTCCCTATTTGACACATATGTAGAATACTGGGGACGAGGTTTAGCACTCCCTTAGTTGCTTACTTCGATCCTCAGGTAGAGTACAAAGTCACTTAGATACACAAATCTTAGTTGCTTACTTTGATCCTCAGTTATTAGGTTAAACTGCGTCATACACTCCAACAGGTTATGGGCCCCGCAAAACCATAACAACTGACAAAGCAACTCCTATTACGACGACATCTCACAAATCGCCACGTCTTAAACATGTCAAATGCAAGCCCTAATTTCCCAAAACTCAATAACAGGAATTATGCCACCTGGAGAGATCAGATGGCAGCTTGGGGTCGGAAACAAGGATGGTGGAGGATTGTGAGCAGGGATATGGTGGAACCCAACACCAGGGATGTGGATGCTTACCAGAAATGGTTAGAACGAGTTGACAAGGGAGCAGGAGAGATTTATCTGGCCATTGAGGATGACCAAAAACATCATCTAGGTGGAGTTTTAGATCACCCGAAGAAGATGTGGGAACTATTAGAACAAGGGAATCAGTCAAAACAGCCCGGGACATGTTTCAACACCTACAATGATTTGTTCTCAGTTCGGAAACAAGAGAATGAAGGACTTGAAGGACTTATTGGGTGCGTTGCAGAGAAAGTGCGTGCTATAAAAGACCTTCAACCATCTGGCTTCACACTTGATGACCTTGATAACGAACTTCATTCAATGGCTCTCATTCGCGCACTCCCTGAAGAGTACTCCTCATTCGTCTCTTCACTTATGCTTATCGACAATCTCAATCAAACTACTATCCATGAAGCATTCAGAAACGAACAGCTGAACCGCGAACATCGTCCTGGAATATCCACTGACTCAACATTGGGATTAGCACTCAGCGCTAATTCCACAAACATGACCTGCGAATTCTGCGGGTATAAAGGACATTGTCTATCCCAATGCAGAAAGTACAGCGCAGCAAAAGTCGAAGCACGTAAACCTAAACGTCAGCGTCCAGGTAACATAACTTCCAATACAATATCAAACTCAACTCCAGCGTCAGAAAATATCATCACGGCCAGCACTGCAAGCACTGCAACAGTAACTGAGTTTGCAGGAAATGCAAGTCCTAATTCTTATCAAACCACTGGGACTCAAACAAACACTTACACTTGGAATGCAGACACAGGTGCCACGTCTCATATGACACCTCATTGGCACTGGCTTTGAGACTATACTCCATTCTGTATACCAATTTGTCTTGCAGATAACACAATCGTCTACTCAGAAGGCATTGGAAGTGTTGTGTTCAATCCAACCATATCAAAGAAAACAGTAAGGGCCGTTGAGTTTACATGAGTCTTGCATGTTCCACACCTGCAAAACAATCTACTAGCAGTTCTGTATTTATCTTGGAAATGTGGTATTGATGTTCATATCTCTCCAACGGAACTTGCCATGATATTCGTTGCTCCAATAAATCAAGATAATTCAGCATTCCTTTCTGGAACTACTGTGTCATTTGGAGAACAGGCACATCGATCAATATCAACACTACCTGCAGATCGTAACCTATAGCATTGGCATCTAGCACACCATGGATATGATGTGCTAAATAAAATTGTGAAGGATAAACTGGTAACTGGAATGATTGTTAATATGCACATCAAACCAGATCCAATCTGCAAACCATGTTTAGCTGGAAAGATGAATGCACATCCTTTCCCCACTTCGCAAAGCCATGCTAGGAATCCTCTCGATCTTATTCACACTGATCTTCACGGCCCGTTCAAAGCACGCACACATTCAGGATACAACTACTGGATTGTCTTTATCGATGACAACACTTGTTTCCATGTCAAATATTTCCTGCGTAGTAAAGATCAAGCCTTTGAAGCATTTAAACTTTTCAAGGCAAAATCCGAGAATCACTGGAGCAGAAAGATCAAACCTATGATTGACGACAAAGGAGGAGAATATATGTCAAAGGCATTCCTTACTTTCACAGACCAATGTGGAATTGCACGCTTACACACAGTTCGTAATCAACCTCAACAGAATGGGGTTGCAGATCGTGCAAACTGAACAATTGGTGAACATGCTACAGCTATGCTCTACGAAGCAGGACTACCAGCATCATTCTTGGGAGAGGCTGTTGATGCCTACGTCAATGTTCAGAATAAATGCCCTACCAACTCACTCTCAGAGAAGATGCCATTTGAACTTTGGTACAAACATAAACCAGATGTCTCAAATTTGCGAGTTTGGGGTTGCTCAGCGTATGTCCACATACAGAAGGATAAACGCACTGGGATCAATTCACACATGGAGAAGTGTATCTTTATTGGCTACCCATAAGGATATAAGGCTTGGAAGTTTTATAATTCTGTCACTAAATGAGTTATCATTAGTGAACGAGCTGAATTTGATGAACGCTACTTCCCAGGTTTGAAACACAAATGGAGTGAACCACAAGTTGACCCTTCCTTGCCGCTAATCATATCAGAATATCAGGACCCCATTTCCATCTTACCCAAGTCTGACGATGAAATGGAACAACCACAACAGGAGATACCATCTTTACCTCCCACAACTCTCACATCTCCTGCACTTACACCTGTACACATTCCAGATATATCTTCGTCACACATAGGAGATTCATCTCCACCACCATCACCCTCTATTGTCTCAGGTACAGCTCCAGTACAATTACTACCAACATTGTTAGAACGACGAGCGGCAAACCCACAAAACAATGCCGGTGTTCCACCCAAGCAGTGGTGGAAAACATGGGAACTTACAGATCTCGAAGATCATATCTCAAACAGTAAAAACTCACCAGATAAGATTGAAGAAGATAGGATGGAACCTGGACAACCAAATCCAATGGCACTCTCGACACGTTACGCTGACCCACAGACATTTAAAGAGGCGATGTCATGGAGCGATGGACCTCAATGGGCTGAAGCAGCAAACATTGAGATGAATGATCATCTTGAGAATGGCACCTGGGATTATGTTGAATAACCACCTGGAGAAAAGGCCATTGGATCTAAGTGGGTCTTCCAACTCAAGCACTTATCTGACGGATCTGTCAAGCAACAAAGAGGGCATATTGTAGCAAAAGAATTTACCCAGCGACCTGGTTTTGAATACACCGAAGATGCCACCTTTTCACTGGTTTACCGTCCAGCTTCACTATGACTAATCCTTGCTTTAGCTGCAAAAAAGGATCTATACTTGCGCTCCGTTGATATCTCAAGTGCATTTTTACTTGGAAAAAGGCTTGAAGAAACAATTTATATGCGACAACCTGAAGGTTTTCATCAAGGAGGACCAAATGTTGTTTGCCGCCTACAAAAACCTCTCTATGGCCTGAAGCAATCCGCACGAAACCTCCCCTGCTGAAAATGACAAGGTAGTAGAAGAACTAAAATCTCATTTCAAACTTCGTGACCTTGGCCCAACTGAGTTCTTACTTCCTCATGTTTCATTTGTTATTCTGACTCGGTTCTCAGTATCTCATAGCACATCTCATGTTTTGGTTCTTGCGTGACTCGGTTCTTGCATTCTTGGTGCGTCTCAATGCTCGTATTCTTGGTATGTCTCGCGGCTCGTGTTCTCTATGCATCTCAGTGCTTGTGTCTTGGTGCATCTCAGTGCTTGTATCTTGATGCATCTCAATGCTTGTGTCTTGGTGCATCTCGGTGCTCGTATTGCGATGCATCTCAGTGCTCGTATTGTGATGCATCTCAATGCTCGTGTCTCAATGTGTCTCGCTGCTTGTGTCTTGATGTGTCTCGCTGCTCGTGTCTCAGGGTACTCACATGTGGATCTGGGCACATCTCGTATATGGGTCACTCGTGTGTGGATTGGAATACTCATGTTTGGCGGTTGTAGATAGAAAAAGGTGAAGGACAGAAAGAGATATGATTGGAATTACGGTAGTGTCTGTGTGATAAAGGATAAAAGAAAAATAGAATGAAAATAGAAAAACTCAAGAAATATAAGTCCATTGTGTGTTCTTTCAACAAGAGGAAGTAGGGAGAAGGAGGGAAAGGAAATAGGGAAAAGGGGAGAAAAGGGGGGAAAAGGGAGGAAAAAGGGAATAAACAGGTTGTCCCCTGACAGAGGGGACAAAACCATTCACATGTTTGATTATTTTAAATAATTAATATCTTGGACAATATTGAGAATTACATAATCATCCTGGTGAGCGACCTCAAGCTAAGATGCAGGGCTATCATGATAAATTATATCAGATTTTGTGCTTGTGTGATAATTGCATTATTTGCTACACAATCAAAGTGTTCACAACATGTAATGGTTTTGTCCCCTACTGTATGCAGTTGCTCCTGGGTGTGTGGGCTTGTGGGTGTTCTAATATCTGGTTTGTGAGTTAGGGGGAATAATTACTAGAGTGTTTAACCCTGATTCCTTGGTGTTGTAGTGTCTTTGAGTCTGTGGTTATTCTTCTTTTTGTGTTTCCATTGATGTGATCCTGTGGTTATGTAAGCAGAAGGATGACACAATAACATTCCGTGGTATAGAGCACAACCAGCTCACTGCTCCAGTGCCCATTTATATAGGATAGCTGCTGGTGAATTTGCCATTGTCTGGATTCCTGGTATGGTCAGCATTAGAGAAGGATTTGAAAGACTCCACTAGAGGGTGCAAAGACAAGCCAGTGATCTGTTGGAAATTGACATTTCCATATCTATGGATCTTTCCTTGTGGTGTTGAAAATAATGAACTGGCTGGGAATTGAACCCAGGACCCCCAGTATTCTGGTTTGGTACTTTAACCACTAAGCTACCAGTCCGATGGTCTCAAAGTAACCCACTATGTTGGATATTCCCCAAGGTCAGGATTTTCCTTGTATATTCCAACACTCCCTCTCAAGGCTAAGCCTGACCTTGCCCTGCAGCCATTTCTGTTCATATAATCAAACCAACTCAAGGTCGGAGTTGCTACCATGTTGGAAATTGATATTTCCATATCTATGGATCTTTCCTTGTGGTATTGAAAATAATGAACTGGCTGGGAATTGAACCCAGGACCCCCAGTATTCCGGTTTGGTGCTTTAACCACTAAGCTACCAGTCCTATGGTCTCAAAGCAACCTGCTATGTTGGATATTCCCCAAGGTCAGGATTTTCCTTGTATATTCCAACATGATCCATGGTGCCCTTTATCAGAATTGAAATATAAGTGATATGAGTTGTATATGGTCTAATACCTCAGTAAAAGCCTCCAATTGTGACTTTTTTCACTCATAAACTGTCAGTAACAAACCTGTTCAAATGTGACCTTAGGATAAGAAATAGTATCTTGGGAAGTTTTGCATTGATTTGCTAGATTTTTTTTCTATGAGAAAGCTGAGATCTTAGGGCACATTATATAATATTTTAATGATTTTGAAAATTAAATTAAATTTCCTATTAGATATACAATTCAAAACTTCTAAACATGCAAATGGTTTTATTGGTTATTGTACAGTGACTCACAAAACTGAGTCAATGTTTGGTGCTTTTGGACTATTCATTGAATAGCTTTGAATGTAAAATATATGAAAAAGGTGTTGGTGCATCAATGAAAGAATCTGATCAGGGCTATGCAAACATTAAAAAATTATGTAATTCCAATCAGGGGCAATGAAGATATGGGCAATTCAAATCAAGGGCCCATTGACTCAGTTTTGTGAGAGGGTATCAGAGAAATAGTAAGTTGCAATTCTAGTACTTGGTATTTCCCCTTAGCCTTAATTACTGCCTCAAGTCTTCTAGGCATACTCTCTATCAAATTCTGACACACCTCTGGTGGTATGTTATTCCATACCTCCTCTACTCTCTCCCAAATTTGCCAAACACCCTTGGGTGGTGTTGGATACTCCTTAAGCCTGTTTTTTTTTGCATGATCCCAGAGGTGCTCAATAGGATTCAGGTCTGGAGACCGTTCAGGCCAGTCAAGAAGAGTGATATTGTTGTTTGCCATCCAGTTCTTGGCCTTTTTTGACTTGTGCTTTTGGGTCATTGTCCTCTTGAAAAATTACCTGTTCCTCAGGAATTCCACTTTCCTCCAGGCTGGGAAGTAGTTGGTCCTCCAAAATGGACACAAACTGATCAGCATCCATCTTCCCCTCAATCTCTGCAAGCTGGCCAACATTCCATCCCATACACCCCCATACTATAATGTTTCCCCCTCCAAACTTGACTGTCCCCTACATCTCTCTCTCAATCAACCCCTCCCCCTTCTGTTTCCAGATCCACTGCCTCCCATCTGACCCAAACCTATTGATTTTGGTCTCATCTGACCAAATGACCCTCTTCCAGTCCTCTACAGTCCACTCTCTGTGCTTCAAAGCAAAGACCAACCTTAGCTGTCTATGCCTTGCACTGAGGAAGGGCTTTTCCTTCTTCACCACAGTCTTGAATGAATGTTCCCTGAGAACTCTTCTGACTGTTTCTGAGGAGACTGGGTGGGGGATAATTGTATTGATGTGTTTGGTGACCTGAGTAGCATTGGCAGCTCTGCCAGTAGCAATTTGTGATAAATAGCATATTGATCTCTAGAGGAAAGCTTGGGGGGACGACCTCCAGAGGAGCAGGGCTGGTTGGGATGGAGAGTTCTGAGAGTGCTGGATACTATAGACTGGCTGAGCCCAAGTCATGAGGCAATAGTGTGAGTGGAATGACCATGAGAGGCCAAGGAGAGGATGTTTTCTTTTTGAGTAGAGGAAGTGGGGTGCATTGGAGTGTAGTGAAGTTCTGGACATGTTGGAGGGGATTAAATACCTTAATTTAAGTTCTCATGAAAGATAAGGTTACCATAGTAACCATCTATCAAGGGTTGCATGTTATATAATAGATGGAGCATCAGACTCTGAATGTTCTGATACCATCTCACAAAACTGAGTCAATGGGACCTTGATTTGAATTGCCCATATCTCCATCACCCCTGATCAGATCTACATAATTTTTAATGGTTACTAGCCTTGATCAGATTCTTTCTTTGATGCACCAATACTTTTTTCATATATGTTTTACATTCAAAGCTATTCAATGAATAGTCCAAAAGTACCAAACATTGACTCAGTTTTGTGAGTCACTGTAAGTTAAGAAAACTGAACAAGACAAAACCTACCTTCAACATCAGAAGGAAGAAAACCCAAACAATCAAGTCAAATCTCAAACCACCCTCAACATGAGGAAAACAAAGTATGAAAATACAAAACCAAGACTCCAAATAAAATGTCAAACACAACAAAATGATCAACAAGATCAAACAAGAAATCAAAAACAAAAGAACAAACCAAAAAGGAAATACCTCCAATGAAGGAAACAAAAATGGAAATGAGCCAAAGTGGGATGAGTGGGCAGGACTCTGACTCATCATCCTTGAGAAGGAAGCAGAAAAAAGGGGATGTGTTTTAAGCCCTCACACTCCCACAATGAGCAAAAGGTCTAGCAATCCCAAACCCATTGTTAAAACAATAACTGCTACTAAACAAACTAAAATCACACACTATATAAAAAATAAAAGGGAGACTATGAACAGCCTGGGATTGAATCAACAGAATACTGAGACTTGTCTGGATCCACCCAAACAAGGAGGTGGACAAGACAAAGGGACTAAAAAGGGGATTGGGCAAGGTCTCTTCACTGAGTATTCAGTAAGGTCCAACGTCAGATCAGATGAAGAAGAGAACCAGACCATCCCCAACCTGACAAAAATGTCAAATGAAAATGATAACCCCTTCCTAGGGGAATCGGAAAGTGAAAATGTCTTATCAGAGGGAATAACAGATAAAATATCTGAAAACAAAGAAGGCACAATAATGGCAAGGGAAACAAAACAGTTATCAAAACAAAAATGAAAGTAAAACAAGGAATAAGAATATCCTCTTGGAACACAAGAGGAAAAAATAAGAAAACCATGTATCAAAGTGGAAAAAATAGGAAGAATTATGAACTTGAAAAAGATAAGCATTCTGGCAGTCCAAGAATCCAGGACAACAGATGAAAATGCAAAAGAAATAGAAAATGAAAGTAGAGAGCTAAAAATACTAAATAATGGAAACTACTCCAATAAACTAGGAACCTTATTTGCAATCAACAAAAGATTGATAAAAATATGCAAAGAAAAACTAGAACATGAACATGAAATAATAATACCTAACTAAGTATCACGACTGACCATAAATTGGGGAAATGAACAGAAAACAAGAATAGTAAATATATATGCACCAAATGAAACAGAAGAAAAAATAAACTCCTACAAAGAACTTGAGAAGATTAAAAACAAGTGAAAATGAAGACATCTGCATAATGGGAGATACAAATTGTGTTGAAAATGAAATCAACAGAAGCCCACCACATGCAAACAATGAAAGAGTAACAAACTCAATAAATATACAAAGCAAAGAAATGATAGACATATGGAGATATCAAAATCCAAACAGCTTGGAATACACCTTCCACCAAAAAAGCAGTGAAGCATCAGCCAGAATTGATTGTGCTTATGTAAGCAGATTTTTAAATGCAGAAACATCAATAATGATAAATGGAGTCCAACCAACCCCAATAAAATTTAAAAGAGGAGTAAGACAAGGAGACCCCCTGTCATATATACTATACAATCTAGCAATAGAACCATTAGCCTGTGCATTAAGAAACTCCAAGAAGATAACTGGATACAAGATAAATGGACAAAAAATGATAACGAGACTATTGGCAGACAACACACTAGTGTACCTGAATGAAAAAGACAAAATAGAAGACATGGAAAACATAATCCAAAAATTCTGTAAAGCATCAACTTCCAAATTTAATTTGGAGAAAACAGAAGCACTGCCAATAGGAACAGCTAAACACAGAGAAAGAATCCTAAAAAATAAAGAAATGGGAATGGGAACAAAATCCCAGACCACATAAAACTCAAGAAAGATAAAGAACCTATGAGGACATTAGGAGCCTGGGTAGGAAATAACACAAATGTAAATGACCTCTGGTACAATACAATACAAAAACCAAATGCAATAATGAAAGCAGGGACAAAATATAGAGTGTCACTAAGAGGAAAAGAACTAATACTAAAAGCACTAGTCACATCAAAAGGATGGTTTCTGGCAACAGTAAATGAAATGCCAAATTCCATAGAAAAAGAGATGAAAAAAAATATGAAAAACTTCATATGGAACAATGAAAAAAGAGGATTAATGGAATTAAAATACACAACAGCCCCCTGAGAAATAGGAGGATTAGATATGTCTAACATTAAAGCAAGACTAGAAGCCATACAAATAATGTGGCTCAAAAGATACCTAGCACCCACAAAAGAAAGACCAACTTGGGCATGGGTTGCAGATGAACTAATTGCAAAAGATATAAATGAAAGCAGAACAACTAAAATAGATGAAATCTCAAAAATAAGTTGGATAAAACAAAACTGGAAAACAAAGCAAGGAAAACATTCCAGCTTACGAAAACAACTAAAAGATATGCTAAAAATAGCATAAAAATACAACACAAAGATTGCCACCAGAAAAGTGGACAAAGAACTAAAAAGAAGTATGATAACTTGGCTAAACATAATGAGCCCTAAGGTCAACTACAAGCAAAACAAAAAGGCTGGTTTAGTGGGTAGCAGTATAACCAGAACCCCACACTACCTACTCACAAAAGAGATAGGTGTCTGGAAGCAGATTCCCCTCCTTGGCAAAAAAAAAAGTGAACTGTATATACCTATAATCTAAGTTCTCATTCCCATGTCATGGCAGTGTCAAATGTTAAAAGTACCATAATTAAACTAGGGAACATACATGTGAGAGTCCTGTATATATACCAAATAGTTTGGAAAGTAGGGAATATGGCAAAGAGTCTATGACAGTTGGAAAACTAGCCAAGGTATATGTATTTTATGAAATATGATGGAAGGTGAAATGCAGGGAAGAGAAGATCATAAAATAAAACAAGAATGTGAACTAAATAAAGTCAATAGACACAACACTCACAATTCTGAATAAACTAGTGTTTCAGCAGAAGGGAATGTCCCCTTTGATCCTGCAGAAGGGTCATCCTATATTCTGATGAAGAGGCCATTGAGTCTAATGGTATTGCATGTCATGGAAGACATTTCTAGCATAGAATTTGTTTGGTCATAGAGTGCCTAGGAAAATATGGGGATAAGCAGAGTGCCTATGTTTTACAAGAAAATACAATTGACACTATGGGATAATTTGGGAGTCAAACTGTCATTTGATTGTATTATGGAATAGTTTGTTGGTGATTGGTGCACTATTGAAAGATTGGGATGAAAGAGATGTGATGCTAACATAGCAATCTGATTCCTGAAGCTCTGAAGATATTGTTTTCAATTGGAATAATGCAAGTTGAGTCCATAAATTGAATCATGACACAACCCTCCTGGCATATTAACCTGTAATTTACCTGTATAGTGCTTCAGTTTGGGTACCAACTTAATACACCTAATAAACCTCTTTGTCTCTCTGCTCCCCAGCTCACTCCCAGTTCCTGGTCCCTTGGTATCTTCTGAAAGAAAAGGATGGAACACTGAGTCAATGTAATATCCAAGTTGAAGCCAAGTCCTTCCAATCCACTGGAAGTCTACTGGAACCTCTGGTACCACATATTTCATTAAGTGAGCTATTCTAAGATTAATATCAATGACCAGTTATGCCCAAGCATATAACAGATTGTTGTGGTCATGAGGATGAACTGAAACTTTGAGTTCCAATACACTGTTAAGAACTGGATACAGATGCAGAGAGAACTCAATAATAGAGTGACTTTTGCCAAGGTGACCTAAGGTTTGGCAGTCAGATCTGATGAAACTTGGCTTCAGCCTATGTACTGCACCAGCTCAGCATCCTGTCCCTATATTTTGTATGTTGCCTGAGGCCACCTGAGGTTGGGCATAGCCTTAGGAAGTGGACATAACCTTGAGAGAGAGAGCATGTCCTTATTGTTAATTTTAGTTGACATCAGAACTAAGGAGTAGTTTACATGTGCAGGGTCTTATATACTCCAAGAGGGGACAGGGATTGGGGATTGGATGGCTGAGGTCAGGGATGCAGAACTAATAAAAGAGCAGATGGTCAAATGATAAGAATAGAAGCAGAACATTTTCCTAAGTTGTGCGTACTTCAGGCCCAAGGGCCAAATGCTCAATGTTGGACTCAGGACAAGCTCTAACAATACTGACAATTGTATGAAAGGACCATAGTTTCTATGCCTCTGCAAAGAAGTCAATAAGCTAACAAATATCTTATATACTTGATAAGTATTTTTGATACACTTGTAGGTTTTGCCTAGATGCGTTGATGGAGGAACCAAGCTCCCTTATCAAAAACGGTAAATCATAATTGGAGGTTCATTTCTCTTTCTCTCTCTCTCTCTCCTTCACATTATTTTTTGTCCGTTATTCAGGTGGTTGCTATTATGAACTACAATGACTCTGTTGTGTTTTCACTAGTTCAAAACATTATGATGGTTACTCAGCACCCTGACGTCCTCGAGTTCAAGCGCCATCCTTAATGCTTTGCCACGTCTCCCGAGAACTGATCTCATTCCACCACCTAAAATACTTAAGAGTTAGACATTTGTCATAGATGAGGGGTGTGAAGAGAGGCTGAACCTGGCAACGTTGGGCTTTGTTTTGAAGCAGTCATATCCGAGTTTCTGTTAGTAGGGGTAAGCATAGCAGCCCGTCTCTCTATACTAAACGACAGTCAAGGCACATACCGACTCCACTACATGGCCATAAGGCAGGTGGAACCTAGTAGAGGATTAGACATTCATAATTATTGAAGAAAATAAAAAATAACGGACAAATCCGCCAAGGTTAGCTCCTGTATTGAACATGGTATCAGTTAGTAATCTCACTCGTCTTGAGTAGAAGAAAAATGGGCTGACATCGCCTGCGAGATACTTCTGGGTAGAGAGGATTTTGTCGTATACAGTAAGCTTTGCGTTCAACGTGTCAACAAGTTCTTGCACGAGCTTCTCATCGGGTGGAATTCCTGTCACAGCTCTAGAAAAAAAGAAAAAAGAAAAAAAAAAAAAAAGACATGCGTTTTGTGAGAATTTACATGCGGAGTATTGGTGGGGTACTCACTGTTTTCTAAGCTTTTCATACATGAGCTTCGAGGCGACAGAGTCGAAGTGCGCCTGCTCTATGCTTGCTGCTCGCTCGAACCTGCCATGGGCCTGAGGGCCAGAGAGTGGGTATAAAGGAGACTTGGCCTTGGCTGAAAGATAACGACAGATGGCGCGGGACTCGTATAGCGTGAATCCGTCATCCTTTGTAATTTTTTGGCTGTGTCAGAGGGGGAGGCTGGGGGGGCCTCCACGTGTCATTATAAAGTTAGCTGAATATCTCACGTCGATAGCGGGGACTTGGCCAAATGGTTGCTTCTCGAGATATTCGGGAGTCTTCTGCTCGCCCTTGAACAGATCGACTAGGATGACTTCATAGGGGATGTTGAGCTCCTTGCACACAAGCGCAACCCGGCGTGTGCACTGGTCGTAAGGCAGTGTTAGACTAGAGTGGCAGTGACTTAAAGCGTCAGGAAATATCTTCATACCGTAGATATGGGAAACCCTGGTGATGACAATTACTACGGTGAGAGACTAGACACACGTTAGGGGAGTTACTGTACCGTAAAGTTTGAGGACCATTGTATCTGCTATTTTCTCAAGAGTTGGTTGGTTCAAGCTGCTGTGAATTTCTTCAGTCGTCTTTATATATAATAATGATGGCAAACATATTTATAAATACGGTACCGTAATTATAAAGCAATCTTGAAAATTTCTCAGCAACAAATGTGCTTCCATAACATTTCATCACTAACTTCCAGGCACGCAATTAAGTTGTGAAAATGCTTACTCAATAATAACATCGAGGACGGACTCAGCTTTGGTGACAAGAAGAATGACTATTACTAGATGTGTCTTGTGGTTTCTTCGCGCCCGATGATCAAGAACTTGTATAGTTAAAGCCAAACCTTTCTGTGTGCGACACAAACCTCTCTTGACGCAAAGGTATCTTGCATGGGAATATCAAGTCTTTTATTTTTGTTTTATCCGGCTGAGACGTGATCGCACGTATTGATACAGGAGTTAACTTAGTTAGCGGATTTGTTTTGTAGTCTAATGCTATATTCCATCTATTCCTGTTCTTTGATTAGTGTTTCGTGAACCGTGAGAGCTAGCGGCCTATTCCTGTGTAAGAGTCTTGGGGCATGAGTAATTTAGGTGCTGGACACAAGGATGGCGCTAGTGAGTGCCAAGCACTATTGAGCGTTGTGAAGAGTTTGTTATCTATCGTGAAAGAGAATATGGATTGGTTAATTTGCAATAGAAACCTTTTAAAGTGTAACAGACGGAAAAATCAAGAAACGAAGGCGGAGAGAGATGAAGGCACCTATTTCCACTCACCAACTGTGATAATGTGGCATTGGCTCCTCCGCGCCTGTCTCAACAATACTGAATATTCCAAATTCCCTCCTGTAACATGAGCTGCCTAAAGTGACCGACCGTGGAACGTCTTACATAAACGACATTGCATTTCCTGGGCTAGTGCCCATGTCAACGGTAGTTGCGAGATAGATTGCCGCTGGTTTAATTGTTCAGAAGAAGAGATGAGGGATCAAAAAGCCCAGACGTCGCATTGTTTATAGCATTGATCTTCTAAATGTGATATCTTGAGAAGTACTTCACCAAGATAGGGAGTGCCTCTACAGGAATCGTCCAATGGAGCCGGACTCGGCGATCCATGTCCGATTTCATCTTTCAAGCTTTCGATGGCTGTGCGCAAGGGTGTCGGCATCTTGAAGGTAGCCTTTCCTTACTAGGGGGCGATCAGGAATGATCGGCCTCAACCACAAGCATCGATAGGTACTGACGGTAAAACGATCATGCAGGACGGAGGTGACAGGTATCAAGTGCAATGATCAGAAGATAAAGAGGGCATTAAGAAGTCTCTCATTACCACGACGACTGCCAATGGAAGCATGGTGATGACGGGTATATCGTGAGCGTCGCCCGCGTGCATTGGTTCGATCTGGTCATGTGCCAGCCTGCATGGAAGCCCCTGGAAGACGCGAGATGACCCGGGCGTACCTTTTCTGAGTTTGTTTTGGACAGGAACGCAAGGGGATCAACTCCGGGGATCTTCTGTGTGTGAACATCGAGACACGTCTGGCTGGCGAACGCACAACTGGAGGGTTAACGTCGGACATTTTCTGTGAGAGAGCGTCCCAAATCGGGCGGAATCTTCAGGAACAAGGGTCGCTGAAGAGAATTCCCTTGTCACACCGAACCAGTCACGAAAGGGGCAGAACGCGTGCACCTTACCATGCCGATAAGCGCCCGTAAATTCATTCCCCGACAGTCCACCAAACCAACTTTCCTCTCTCCACTTTGCGGGGCGAGCTCGAGGAGGTCGCTACGAAGACCATGGATTTGTTCAGATGGATGGGCGTCAGCATATCCCATCACACAACCTCCAACTCTCCCCGCGGACCAAAGGGCGGAGGCGTAAAGCAGATAAACCATGCTGAATATAAGCAATTCGGCTTGGAAAATGTGAGCGCACTTTGCTATCATAATGTGGGTGAGACCTTCCTGACAGTTACCTGGGGCATCAAGTTCGGCAACACCTGGTGAGTCCAGATGCATGCAATTCCACTGGGTGCTCAATTGACTCGCGCAGCTATGCCAACTCGGTGCTACAGGCCCTCTACTTCTGCCAACCCTTCCGCGAGCTTGTCTGCGACTCGCGCGATAAGTCCAGCCCTCCAATACCAACCACACTCTTAGCGCCTCCCCAGCCGACGCTCGTTCCCCCTTCACGTCTCAAAGGCTTCCGACGGCGTGACTTGTCCCTCGACGGAAGTAGAACTATAGATGACCCACCTGCTAATGGACTTGCAACTGGAAAATTCCATACTTTGCCTGCTGCTGCTGGTTCAGGACCACCCATCCCTGTTACCCCTCCAACCCTATTTTCCGCCTTGCGCTCTCTGTTTCTTCACATTGCCTTAAATCCCTCGGATAAGGGCACAGTCTCTCCGGCATCTTTTATTAATAAGGTCAAGAAAGAGAACGAACTGTATCGGAGCACCATGCATCAGGACGCCCACGAATTCTTAG
Organism: Ramaria sp. MG151; assembly: GCA_003314545.1. Lineage (NCBI taxonomy): Eukaryota > Fungi > Basidiomycota > Agaricomycetes > Gomphales > Gomphaceae > Ramaria > Ramaria sp. MG151. The sequence continues at coordinate 44,851 of QMFG01002561.1, forward strand.
GTTTCCTGCTTAACAAGATTGTGGAGGATTTAGAGGCCGAAATGAAGAAGAATGCAGAAATGGGACCAGACGACAGTGCGTGTATGTCTGAATATATCCCGTCTTCGTTAAATTCGAGCGTAAATCAGTGTCTAGCTCCTTTCGCTCATCTCCTTCCGCTTCCGCCTCAACTTCAACCACTTCACCGTCGCAATCTAATTCATCTGACTCCCAACGGCATCGGCGGCCCACAAGAACCTTTGTTCACTCGCTATTTGAAGGCACACTCACAAGTGAAACGCGATGTCTCACCTGCGAGACTGTTTCTTCCCGCGACGAAAGTTTCCTTGATCTTTCCATAGATATAGAGCAGAACTCATCTGTCACGGCATGTCTCCGCCAATTTAGCGCATCTGAAATGTTATCTCAGAAAAACAAGTTTTTTTGCGATAGCTGTGGGGGACTGCAGGAGGCTGAAAAACGGTGGGCCATTTTGCTCGCTCTCCCAAGACATACTTTGCTAAGCTATCTGATATTGTCTTCAAGGATGAAAATCAAAAAGCTTCCAAATGTGCTTGCGCTTCACTTGAAGCGTTTCAAATACCAGGAAGACTTACAAAAGTACATCAAGCTTTCCTATCGAGTCGCCTTTCCTTTCGAGCTACGTCTTTTCAATACCGTAGATGACGCACCAGATCCGGATAGGCTATACCAGCTATTTGCCATTGTTGTCCACATCGGAGGGTGGGTGGATCAGTGTCGTATTTAGGTTATCCCGCACTCATCCCTTTCCTTCCTCCCAGGGGTCCGCACCACGGTCACTATATCGCCATTATCAAAGCACACGGGGCATGGTTTATATTCGACGACGACACCGTCGAAGCCATTCGAGAGGTTGACATCCCAAAGTACTTTGGGGAGTCACCTGGTGGCGCCGGGTACGTCCTCTTTTATCAGGCTGTGGATCTGGACTTGGCAAGTGTCGGGATCGACGCCACTGAGGAAGATGCCGCGCCGCCGCCTGAACTACAAGTAGATGCAGAGTCCTCTGCAGAGCCAGCAGAAGATGAGCGTGCCGCTGCGACATCTTCCCCCGGTATATCTGCACCTGCATCGTTGCAGCCATCGGCACAACAACTGCTGCATAAGGTGGAGATACCAACTGAAACCGCTCCCGAGATAATGACGAGCAAGACCCTGGCGGCGACACCGACTATGGCGTCGCCGAACGGACATGGAAATAATAACGGGTCGGCGTTTCCGCTAGGTGTCTCTCATGGCTCGCACCAAGGACGCTCATTAAAGCACTCGCAATCGGCGAGGCTGGCTCGCACTAGCGATAAGGAGCAAGATCGACGGCGGACGTTGAATGCAGAGCCGCGAGCGTCGGAAGCGGATGTGAGCGTGAATGGAGACGCTGCAAACCCCGTTGCTTGGAACCCGCCCGGGGCGCCTCTCGCGCCTACGCGGTCGTTGAAAGGGAGGGACAAGGACGGTGGCGCCGGGGGGTGGTTCTCATCCCGCAAGAAGGACAAGAAGGACAGGCGGCCGGTCGTAGCTACTGTCCCTCCGTTACCAGTAGCTGTAGTAGATGTCACTACTGCACCTGCTACACCACCACCACCACCACCACCACATGAGCCGGGTACGCATGATGCCGAACCATCTTTGTCAGGCGGGCAGTCGTCGTCGACACAACCTCCGGAAGTAGATATTCCACCTCCGCCTCGATTAGCACGGGCTAGTACGGTTGGCTCCTCTTCCATCACACAGTATTCGAGTCTGGAGTCGTCACTTTCCTCTGCCGCGCCGCCGATACCGCAACCGCCACTGCCGCCACTGCCGCCATCCCTACAAATCCCGTCACCACTACGCAGCTCATCTTCCCCCGCTGCAACGTCCCCAACCAGCCCGTCCTCGCGGCCGATATCCTCACCATCTCAGTCATCACCTACATTGGTAACCCCCGTTCTTTATCATCCGGACGTTGCACCTCCCGTACCCCTGCCGCCGCTACCAACCCGAGCGCGCAAACTTTCCCAGGGCTTCACTTCCCCCCAGCCTCCCGCGTTGGCCATTCCACCAGAGCGGCCGAGCACAGCGTCAGGTGGCGCCATGAGACAGAAGCGTGCGTCGAGGAAGATGAGTCTTACAGGGACGCTAACAGGGACGCCTCTCGCCGCGTTGTTTGGCCGTAAAGACAAGGAGAGGGATCGTGTAGAGAGAGAAAGACCAGTGCCTCCGCCTCCGCTAAATGCGGATCAGCCGCAGAACGAGGTCACGAGTGATCCAGCGGCGTTATAAACTCGTGTTGTGCAATTCCGTATTTAATTATTCATCCTTTTTGTTCTCTTTATTCATTTGCATTGTTCTATATACCTTTAGTTACTTTATGCTCATTATTCCCTTTTTTTTTTACATCGCTTGTGCTTTCCTCACCAACATCCCTACCAAACGTTCCCCTCTTTTTAGTGTCACCTCCTCTGCAATTCCCTCTATGATTCTTATACGTGTCAATGACTGTCAGCCTGCCTTACCACGGACTTACGGTATTGAAGTGGCATATAGTCTCAATATCATAATATAGTAAAATAAATCACGAAAACTTTGAGAGGATGGATATACAATATGTTGATTGAAGAATATAATGGCCAAGTTGGGTATGTCAAGGATTGAACGGATTGAGGTGACTTGAAGGATTCATCGCTGTTTATATACTGCAGAGACCAAGTGAAACTATGGGAACAAAAGGATAAGCCTGTGGCTGAGCCGTTGGTGGACGCTGGCAGTTGTGGATGTGGACACGTTGAACTGTAGGGACGCGTTAACATCCCATGCTATTCCAAAAAAAAACTCCAACAGAAATTGTACAACGTGTATCCCAGGATACAATTGCCATGAGAAAACAAAATTCAAATCAAGTCATGATCATGTACATGAACCTCAAGTATCCTAACACATAAACTTTCGTCCTCCTGGGAAGCGTAGCTCGAAAAAAAAATATTGGTCAAAATTTAAGTTACCTGATCTGATCTGGAGGCGCTTTGATCAACTGATGTTCTAGTTGTTTCTCGTGACCTCCAAGATATAGATTTCTGCGTAGAACAATTTTTCGAGCTTATTCGCACCTTCGCACTAATAAAATCGGATGAGAATATTTTTATAGAGGATATCTTTATAACTTCTTTATTTTATTTGTTTTTGATTTTTATTCTGTGAGGTGCTTGAACAGGTGTCTGATGATTTGTTAAGTGATTGTATACTGATGTGTACAAGTTGCTGATGCAGACCAAAGTTCAGCATCTAAACCTCGTGTGCAATAGTACACAAGCGTAGATAAGATTTTAAGTGGTAACTTAGCAGTTTTTTACTTGCTAGTAATTCTAGTAGATAGCTTCTTATCTGTAAGAACAGCCAGTGACAATTCTTTATCAGAGGGATGATAGCTGAGAAAAGTAGGAATCAAGGAGACAATTTTAATCACACTGTGGAGATTATACACCTTTGAATTTATGTCTGAACTACAAGTGCATTTAAATGTTCTAGCTACTGTGATGTCTACCTAATGAGAATAAAACAATCAGGGTGATGGGATGACTTTGGAATGTGTTTAGGAAGTGGGGGGATGATGTCCTTGAACTGGGGTTAGTTACATGTAATCTATTGGGAAAATTCTTCTAGCTTTGTTTGAGTCATCACAGAACTACAAGCTGAATTGGTCAACATGATTTTTATGTGATGAAACAAGGAAAAAGACGTAAAATGAGCTGATGGTGTGTTTGATTGTCCACAGCTATTGTCATGGCCACTGTTCTGGCCAGCCTCCAGAACCCTCTGGAACCCTGGGAACCCTCTGGAAACCCTCCCTTATTATTACTACCCCCATTCTTTGCATCACTTTATTATTGCCCCTGTCTCCATGTTACAGAAATCTTTCTTAATATATGAAACACATTTCATCTTATATTAACCATCCCCAAACCTGATCCCTGAAACCCCTAGTACATAAACCCCAAACTCTCCTGTATGTCCCTCAGTTCTGATATTGACTTAATACACCCTGTTCTCTCTTGCTCTCTCTCTCTCTCTCTCTGCTACCACATGTGATGAGCCCTGGCTCATCCAGGTCTTCCAGTTACTTGGACACCCCAAAATACAGGGACAGAATGCTGAGTTGGTGCAACATTAAAGTTGAAGCCAAGTCACTCAAATCTGCCTGGAAGTCCACCGGAACATCCAGAACCTAAGTATATGCTAAGTGACCCTCCCTGGAAATCATATCCTTGCCCCTGGAACACATTTATCATCAGTAGCAATCTGCCATTTAACAGCCATCTGTCAGAACCCACGCCATCGAGCCGAACCTCTGGTCCCTTGGGCCCAAACCTCCGTTCACCTCAAACCTGTTTCACATCTGTCCTATCTCATGTTTGATCTCTCTTTGCGTAGCTTGCGACCCTGACCTCGGTCATCTGGTCTCTGATCTCCAAACCCCTCCGTATATAAGCTACTCATTCATGTACATGGAAGTCAGTTCTGATATTGACTAAGATACCCAAATATACTTCTACCTTTAATCTCTATGCTCCTTCGTCCCTCTTGCTAAGGTCATGCCCAAATCTCGGGTGACCTTGGGCCTCGTCCAAAATACAGGACAGGACTCTGAGCTGGCGCAGCACATAAGCTGAAGCCAAGTCCCATCCGACTCGTTCACCAAGCCTCGGCCCCCCTCGGCCCCCCAACCCCAAACCTCGGTTGACTCTATATTGAGTCCCAACCCTATCTCTGCCTCTGTTCTGATTCAGTTCTTAACAGTATATCAGAACTCTCGAAGCTCAGACAGTCCTTATGACCCCAACCACCCGATCCGCTGTTCAAAACCAAATCAGTAGAGCAACACCCTCTGTCCTAGCTCAAAGACCAAGGAACTCACCAACCCCAACTCCTTTATTTCGACACCAAAACATGCCCCTTCGCAATCATTCGGTTCCTGAGGGACACATTGAGGGGGTCCCTGATGACCCCAAACCATATCGTGAACCCCCAACAATGATCCAAACCCCAACCCTGACCCTGACCCACCATCAGAGAACAGCGCCAATGTGGAGAATCCCTTGCCAAGGCCCTCTCCAAGATTGTGGACCTCATGGGTCCCCAAAAAACCAAATCCTCAAAAGTGAAAATTTGGGAACCTGATACGTTTGATGGCTCAGACCTGAAGAAGCTACAAGGCTTCCTCCTTCAGTGCAAACTGAATTTCCATGCCTGACCGAAAGCATTCTTGGACGAGTCTCCCAAGGTCAACTATGCCCTGTCCTTCCTCAAAGGCATGGCTCTTGATTACTTCGAGCCATACCTCACTGATGATTCTTCGTTCAAACCTGAGTAGTTCAATAACTATGATAGCTTCACCGAGGAACTCATGATCAACTTTGGCCTGTACGATGCAGTTGCGGACACCGAAGTAGACCTTGAAAACCTCGTGATGAAGGACAGTCACAAGGCCACCAAGTTTTTCGTTGAATTCTATTGCCTCGCCTCGCTCGTCAATTACAACGACCAAGCGCTGCTTTGGAAGGCCTATCTCGCCCTCCCAAAGTGAATCAAAGACGAAATGATTCATTTCGACAAACCCCGCACCCTGGATAAGCTCTGAGATCTGGTTCAACGGATTGACCAATGTTACTGGGAATGTCGAGGCGAGCTTGCTCGTGAAACAACCCAGTCATTGTCAAGAACCGAACACCAAACTGAGAAATCAGCTGCCCCAGCCCCGAACATGACCCCAAAGACACAGCAAGGTACCTTGGCCAAAGGCAAAGAGGCTGCAAAGCCTTCTACGCCTCAGCCGAAGGGACCCAACCTCTCAGGTAAGCTCGGGCCTGATGGCAAGCTCACTCCCCAAGAACGCCAGCGTCACTTCAACCTGAACTTGTGTCTGGTCTGTGGCAGCACAGACCACAAAGCTAGTGTGTGTCTGAGAGCCGCAGTGAAGGCCCGAGTAGTGCAGGCAGTGAACAAGCCCTCAGAGGCCAAAGCCAAACCCACAGCTACAGCCCCTGAGGCAAAAAAATAATCCGCAACCCTTCGGCCTCTGCACGCCCCGAAGGTTGCGTTGACCCTGAACGTGCCAACATAGAGGTTAGACTTAACACCTCCACTCTTTTTAGTCCTACATCCCTTGTAGTTAATTTGTCTTCTGATACCCTTTTAGAGCATTAGTAGATTCTGGTTCCACACATCGTTTCCTCAAATCCACCTTTGTATGTAGACACAACCTCTGAACCCGAACCATAGACCCGATCCCCCTTAGATTATTTGACGGTAGTACAAACTCCATAATTAACAAAGCAGTAGAACTACCTATTCACTTCTCCCCTGACCACACTTTCCCCATAGACTTCTACGTCACTTCACTAGATTCGTCCTGTCCAGCCATGCTCAGGCATAACTGGCTCACCTGCTACAATCAGTTGATTGATTGGGTATTGGGCAGTATTACCTTCCGAGCACCCCATCTGGATAATCCAGCCAAACCTCCGATGACCGAAGTTCACACTGCTACAGCCAAACCGAAGTCACCCTCCGAACCCATCCCAAAGCTTGAGGCTCCTCGCATTGCCCTAATCAATGCAGCCACATTCGCTTGTGCCTGTAAATTAGAGGGATCCAAGACCTTTCGCCTCAACCTGGCCACGACTGAGCTCTCAGCACACTCAGCCAACCTATCTCCAACCCCCACAGACATAGAAGGCATACCTGAAGACTATCATGACTTCGGGGATGTATTCTCCAAGTCTAGGGTGGACACTCTGGCACCCCATAGACCCTACAACCTCAAGATCACTCTCAAGGACAGCGCTGAACCGCCTCAACCCCCGATCTACTCGCTCTCTCAGTCCGAACTCGAAACCCTCCGATCCTTCATTGACAAACACCTGAACATCAGCTTCATTCGGCCCTCTCAGTCCTTGCACAGGGCACCAATCCTCTTTGTTCGAAAGAAAGATAGCTTGCTCCGACTATGTGTAGACTTCCGGGGGTTGAATCAGGTAACAAAGAAAGACTGATACCTGCTACCACTTGTCTCGGACCTGCTGGATGCACCAAAGAAATCCTGGTATTACACCAAAATTGATCTTCAACATGCATACCACCTCGTCCGAATCGCCGAAGGAGACAAATGGAAGACTGCGTTCAAGACCCAGTATGGGTCCTTCGAGTGGCTGGTAATGCCCTTCGGGCTAACTAGTTTACCTTGATGACATCCTCATTTACTCTGACACACTCACCGAGCACAAAAAGCATGTACGCAAAGTGCTTCAATGGCTCCGAAAAAACAGTCTCTATACGATAGCTAAGAAATGCAAATGGCACAAAGACACTGTAGAATTCCTCGGGTACATACTGATGACCGAAGGCCTCACAATGGCCAAAGACAAGATTCAAGTAATCCAAGACTGGCCTGAACCTCGGAAGGTTAAAGATATTCAGTCCTTCCTCGGCTTTGCCAATTTCTATTGATGTTTCATTCTTAACTATTCAGAGATTACAGTACCACTAACTCAGCTCACCCGAAAGGGTACAACCTGGCACTTCTCAGACAAATGCAGAACAGCATTCAAAACACTGAAGAAAGCCTTCACCTCGGCCCCAATCCTCACGCATTGGGACCCCAACCAACAACTGGTCATGGAAACCGATGCCTTGGACTATGCGCTCACTGCCATCCTGTCAACCTACACCCCAGATGGCGAGATCCACCCGATCACTTTCCACTCTCGGACATTCTTGGGTGCCGAACTCAACTACAACATCCACAACAAAGAGCTGTTAGCAATCTTCGAGGCTTTAAAACATTGGTGACACTATCTAGAGGGCCCCTCAGCCCCAATAGACATTGTTACTGACCACAAAAACCTGGAATACTTTTCGACTACAAAGCTGCTCACCCAAAGACAGGCCCGATGGTCCAAATATTTGTTGCAATTCAACCTTGTAATTCAGTTTCGACCAGGCAAGCTCAGTGCGAAACCCGATGCCCTAACTAGACGATGGGACATCTACCTTAAAGAGGGGGGTAACGACTATGTGACAATTAATCCACAGGACCTTTGGCCGATCTTCACCACTCAACAGATCACCGAGTTGCTCTGAGCTACGTCCTTGATCCTGCCTTCACTTTGCGTGAGCCTTATCATAGACTTCAAAAAACTCCATGCTGACATTAAAGCTCACCTGTCCTCAGACCCCGAGGCTTTAAAACACCTTGGCAACACTTCCGACCCAAGATGGACACAATCTGAAGATGGACTCTTGAAACACAACGACTGAATCTACATCCCCAAGGCTGACGACCTTCAGCTCTGGATACTACAGTATAAACATGACCACATACTCGTGGGACACTTTGGTCAGAACAAGTTGAATACACGTGGCCCAGACTCCCAACCTTGGTCAACGAATTCTGCAAGTCCTGTACCACGTGCCTATGCTCCAAACCCCAATGCCACAAGCCCTATGGCTTCCTCAAACAGCTCCTGATCCCCAAACAACCCTGGAACTCGATATCCATGGACTTCATCAAACAGCCGCTGACAAGCCAGCGGACAACCCACATCTATTTTCAATCCAACTCCGCCAGCGCCATTTTCTTCAACCTTAGCCATCATCTCACATCGCCTCTACACCAACACCGCCATCTTTTATCACTCGTTATATAATCATCAATCAAACAATATGTCGTCATCAATCATTTCCTCGTCGACGCATATCCAAGAATCCATCGAATTGCAACCTATAGAAGGACGAGCTGAATGCCATTTTCCAATCACACCGACATATCCTAATCCTGCTCATCTCCATTGCAAGCTCTCTAATCCCAATCATCATGACACTTATGCCATTGGAGAGCCAGTATATGTCGACAACTCCCAAGAACCGTTCATATTTCTTGGAGAGAAAAGGATATACTATTATGCAGGGCAAGAGGAATACGTGGCAGAATTCAAGGGACCATACCCAGAATATCCTCCCCCGTCCATTCAACTCACTCTTCATCATAGAATCCAGAAGGAGCGCATATTCCACCCTACTCATCAGCCAATCATGGAAAGGTTCATGAATAGCCTTCGGAGCCTGTGTTGTCTCTGATTCGTCAATCCTTCCTGGATGACACAGTGACTTATTCTATATCCAATTCGCTTAGGAGACATTGGACAAGTTGAGGAATATTATTGGTGGACATTTCTTTTGTTCTTTTATCTGATACATTATCTTTTCACATGATCTTTGCCTTGTTCTATGTTTGATAACTTTTTCTCATCATTACTAACTGACATTCTATTCTTGTACTAATATTCCCACTCCACGCTTCATTCCCCTATCTTGACACATTCCTGCTTATCTGCTTTGTCAGATACTCCTTTCTTGATTCCTTTTTTGTACTTTTTGTTCTCGTGCTTTGTCATGCACTACCCCTATTCTTACCAAGCACCTCTATCGCATCGTTTTGTATCGTCTTTGCATCGTTGCTGTAGACATGTATATAAAGGCCTCTGCCTCTCTCTGTAAAATAACAAGTTCAACAAGTCAAGTTTCAAGTCAACGCTCAAGTCCTCAGTTCAAGCAAGTTCAAGAATAGTCTAGAACGTTCTAGACTATGTCACACGTCACACGTCACGGTCACGGTCACATACGTCACGTCACACGTCACAGTCACAAGACTCGTCACATCTATTGACATCACCTACTGCCAGCATTAAGTATTGGAATTGTGACAGGATACTAAAATTGTAATAGCCATCAGACGACCATTATCAAGTGCAGTATTCCAATCAACAATCCCCTTCTTCAATTACAAGGCAGAGAAGAAGTCAAGGAATCGTCTGACGTCTTTTTATACAGAGAAAAGAATTAGGTTTGGATACTGACACAGTTATAGTCATCTAACGACCATCACTGTTACAATATTCCCATCCCTGACCCCAATCCTTTGAGAAGAAGACATACGACAAATTGACTTACCAATCAACAATATACACAACGGCTGTGTCCCTCGAACGACTGCACAAGATACCATCTGAGGAAAGGACCGTTGCGTGCAGGCTTTAGGTATCAAACCCAAGGCGAACACATCACCGCCTCGGTCCACCAGCTACACTGCAATACTGGTAGTAGTCAACTGACTAATGAAACAAGCAATATTTATCCCAACGCACGACACAGTCACCTCGGCCAACCTTGCAAAGCTGTTCATCCTACATGTCTTCTCAAAACATGGCATACCCTCGCATGTAACTTTGGACAGAGGTGTCAGAATCCAAATAATAGCAATAGATGTTGTGGATGGATGTTGTGTTAGTAAAAGTGTTCGGAAATATTCCTAATGATAACCGAATGGGTTTGGAAAGTGAATAGCAATCCTACAGTAAAAGCAAATGACTTTTGGAACGTCTGCGAATGAAGTGCATAGTTCCGAAGAGACAGAGGTTCCGAAAGGAGTCTATCTCGTGGATTGAATGAACCTTGCAGTTCATGTCGATCACAGTCAATGATCTTACATTCTTTGAAGTGGATTCAACTAATAAAAGTAGAAGTGGAGTGCTTACTCAAAAAATATGAAGTTGTTGTTGAAGGTGAGTTGGAGATGAGTTGACAAGTGTGATTAGAAGAATCAAGTTGACATACGATAATTGAACTAGGGAATATACATGCGAATGTGCTAGCTATATACTGAACCATTCGGAAGGAAGAGCGAATGGGAATGAGTCCGTGATGGTCGGAAAGTAGCTAAGGTACATGTATACTAATTAAAGACCATAGGAAACAAAGAATAAGGGTGGTAGGAAAATTGTGAATGAAGAAAAAGATTAATGGACCCACAATAACTCTTGAAACATGTTTCCGAATCGCATGGCTCTTCGGGTAGAACTAACCGTCCCTAAATCCTTTGGAGGGTCATCCTGAGGGCCTAGAACATTCATATCATAGAGTATGATGATATGGAATGCCATCGCAAGCTTCCACACAATAGAAACAACTCAATCAATGAGTTCATTGGAAAAGATGGGGATAGTGATGGGGATAGTCAGGGTGTTTCTTTTCCAGAAAAGATTATGATCGGACCTGATTATTGATTGTTTCACTAAACACTTCATGGAGGGATTCCTGAACTGGATTGGGTGACCGGATCAACTGTGTGCGAAGTGTTGAGACAAGGGTGATTCAGGATTCGGAAGATCCATTCGGAAGGATTGGTTCAGAAGAACAATGATATAGATGAGGTCTCCATATTGTGATCGTGACAAGAGGTTCGGAGTTCATCTCCCACTTCTTTAAATCATTGGGTAAAGCCTTAGACATGACACTTCACTTCACTTTGGGCTATCACCCTGAGGGCAATGGTCAGACCGAACATACTAACCAAACGTTGGAACAATACCTCCGAGTGTATAGTAACTGCTGACAGAAAAATTGGGCAGATCTACTCCCACTCGCCAAATTTGCCTACAACAACACCCCAAGCACCACGACAGGTGTATCACCATTCTTTGCAAACAAGGGTTACTACCCAAACATCTCGGTCCACCCTGATAGAGATCTCGCCTCCTCTTGGGCCCGAGACTTTGCGATCGACCTAGACCAACTACACCAGGTACTGAAGGAGCAAATCAAACTGGCTCAATCTCGCTACCAAGTCTCGGCCGATGCCCAAAGACTCCCGGCCCCTGAGCTCCCGATTGGTTCCCATGTTTTCGTGAAAGCACAATTCTTCTGGACCACCTGACCCTCGAAGAAGCTAGCCAAAAGGTACCTTGGCCCCTTCGAAGTCCTCGGCCAACCCGGCTCACACTTGTACTTACGGCTCCCAGACAGCATGTGCACAGTCCACCCTGTCTTCCACATCTCGATGCTCAAACCCTCAGTCCCAAACACCTTCCCTAACTGTACCGAGCCTCCACCACTGCCCATCAAAATCGACGGTGAACCCAAGTACAGGTATCCGAAATCCTCAACTCCAAGCTGGATAAATGTCGAAGGCCCTGCAACCTCATATACCTAGTCTGATGGGCCGGCTATGAAGGCATCAACGAAGAAACTTCATGGATCCTCATGACCGAGCTTGGGCATGCGTCCAAAATTGTGACCGACTTCCACTCCACCTACCCCGCCAAACCCGGACCTTGGAACCTGTAACCCGAACCTTGGAACCCATAACCCGAACCTTGGAACCTGTAACCTGAACCTTGGAACCCGTAACCCAAACCTTCATTTTTCTTTTCTCACATCGTCTCTCCCTTAGGTACACCAACACCCGAACAACTGAACCCGAACTTTGTTCCTTTTCTTCTTTCCTAAGTCCTCTCTACTTACATAAACCCCAAAGACCTGAACCCGAACTTCATCTCTTTTCCTCTCAAGTCCTTTCTATTCACTTAGACCCGAGCCCAAACTGAATTCACATGAAAAAATTATTATTATTATTATTATTATTATTCCTCTTTGTTGTCTCCCAATCTCCCTTTACTATACTTATCTACCTACTCCATGGTCTCCTCCTCTACCTCCCTCTCCTTCCCTTTTCCCTCATCTACTTGAACCTCAGTCTCTATGTGCCCCTCCGGACCTGTCAGGGGACAACCTATTTTCACCCAGCCCTCCATCTCCAAGGCCCCTACACATGCGAAACACAAGTCCGAGACATGGGAACCTTGGTCCGAAGCCTCGGGTCCTTGACCCGAAGTCTCCAAGCACGAGCCCAAAGTCTCGGGCCTCTAGTCCGAAACCTCGGACCACCTGAGACCTCAGCCAACCTAGGTGGAACTCGAATAGTTAATCCGAACCTTCGGCCCGACATCCGACCTTCGTCAGGGTCGAAGTGCCTTATGGGGATAGAAGTCGGGCAGGGTTGACAGCGCGTAGGAGTGCCCCTGGTTGGGCGTTAGGTAGTCGTATATAGTTTTTTCACTAGTAGCGGGGATCCCTAGACTTTTCTCCTTGGATTTCCCCTCTACTAGGTGAGAGTTCCTTCACTGTATATTCTTATACATATATATATCTCTTTGGATTTCCCCTCTACTAGGTACCTACGGGCGCTAGGAGGGTTGCCCTTACAGGACCCCCCCAAGCCTCCCATCCCATGCCCCTTGTCCAATGAACCCAATCCTTCGAATCCCCGAGACCCCACCACTCAATCTCCACGATCTCCCCAAGGGACCCTTCGATATGCCAAAGGGTCATCACAGTGTCCTCCTGCACCTCTACCCCCCACCTCAAGGCCTGGAGCATGTGCTCCAGGACCTCCCCCATGTGCCTCGCCGTGAGGGCTTGCTGTTTTTGGAGGTGATTGCCCTCCTCCAGGGCATTGACAATATGCTCTAGCAGCACCTCCAAGACCTGAACCCCCCTCAGTATGGCAACCTCAGCCAGTCCCACAACGGGTGCGATTCCTTTTGCCTTCTTCCTTGAAGGCCCCTCCTCCATCCCACCCGAACCTTCAGGTGGCCCTCACTTCTCAGCCCTTGGGCCCAACTCCTTGGCTGCCCCCAACCACTTGCAGGCGACCTTACGCTCGCAGCAGTGGATGCATGAGGCCCCTGCCTGGCCCAGCATGCAGCATTTGCCACGACAACTGCATAGGATGCAGACCTCCTGTTGGGATGTCAGCCATGAGAACAAAATAAAAAAAATAAAAATAAAAAACAAATAAAAGTTTACAACTTACCCCAACTACCCACACCTAATTCTGAAGACCTCCCCATCACATGCATCCCTTATATTCCACACCCGACCCAAATGTGTCACGTGACTGGGACCCCATGTATGAGGCTTTGAGGGCTCAGCCTTAAGGAGGGGGCACTGTCAGAACCCACGCCATCGAGCCAAACCTCCGGTCCCTCAGGCTCAAACCTCCATTCACCTCAAGCCTGTTTCACATCTGTCCTATCTCATGTTTGATCTCTCTTTGCGTAGCTTGCGACCCTGACCTCAGTCATCCAGTCTCCAATCCCCAAACCCCTCCGTATATAAGCTACTCATTCATGTACATGGAAGTCAGTTCTGATATCGACTAAGATACCCAAATATACTTCTACCTTTAATATCTACGCTCCTTCATCCCTCTTGCTGAGGTCATGCCCAAATCTCGGGTGACCTTGGGCCTCATCCAAAATACGGTGATGTGTTCGCCTTAGGTTTGATACCTAAAGCCTGCATGCAACGGTCCTTTTCTCAGATGGTATTTAGTGCAGTCGTTTGAGGGACACAGCTGTTATCTATCTTGTGAATCTGTAAGTAGGAATTAGTCATCTGTCTTCCTTCCAACAGGATTGGGATTAGGGATGGAATATTGCAATAGTGGTGGTCGTCAGATGACTATAACTGTGTCAGTATCCAAACCTAATTCTCTTCTTTGTATAAGAAGACATCAAATGATTCCTTGACTTCTTCACTGCCTTGTAATTGAAGAAGGGGATTGTTGATTGGAATACTGCACTTGATTTGACTGGTGAAACTTGACTTGTTATTTTACAGAGAGAGGCAGAGGCCTTTATATACATGTCTACAGCAACAGTGCATGGACGATGCAAAATGATGCAATAGAGGTGCTTGGTAAGAATAGGGGTAGCGCATGACAAAGCATGAGAACAAAAAGTACAAGAAAGGAATCAAGAAAGGAGTATCTGACAAAGCAGATAAGCAAGAATGTGTCAAGATAGGGAAAAGAAGTGTGGAGTGGGAATATTAGAACAAGAATAGAATGTCAGTTAGTAATGATGAGAAAAAGTTATCAAACATAGAACAAGGCAAAGATCATGTGAAAAAGATGATATGTCAGATAAAAGAACAAAAGAAATGTCCACCAATAATATTCCTCAACTTGTCCAATGTCTCCTAAGTGAATTGGATGTAGAATAAGTCACTGTGTCATCCAGGAAGGATTGACGAATCAGAGACAACACAGGCTCCGAAGGCTGTTCATGAACCTTTCCATGAATGGCTGATGAGTGGGGTGGAAAATGCAATCCTTCTGGATTCTATGATGAAGAGTGAGTTGAATGGACGGGGGAGGATATTCTGGGTATGGTCCCTTGAATTCTTCCACATATTCCTCTTGCCCTGCATGATAGTATACCCTTTTTTCTCCAAGAAATATGAACGGTTCTTGGGAGTCGTCAACATATACTGGCTCTCCAATGGCATAAGTGTCATGATGATTGGGATTAGAGAGCTTGCAATGGAGATGAGCAGGATTAGGATATGTTGGCATGATTGGAAAATGGCATTCAGCTCGTCCTTCTATAGGTTGCAATTCGATAGATTCTTGGATATGCATCGATGAGGAAATGATAGATGATGACATTGATTGATTGATTTGATTATATAACAAGTGATAAAAGATGGCGGTGTTGGTGTAGAGGCAATGTGAGATGATGGCTAAGGTTGAAGAAAATGGTGCCTGCGGAGTTGGATTGAAAATAGATGTCGCTTGTCCACTGGCTTGTCAACGGGACAGGACTCTGACCTGGCACAGCACATAAGCTGAAGCCAAGTCCCATCCGACTCATTCGCCGAGCCTCGGCCCCCCTCAGCAACCCGACCCCAAACCTCGGTCGACTCTATATTGAGTCCCAACCCTATCTCTGCCTCTGTTCTGATTCAGTTCTTAACACCATCCCAAATGGGATGCAGGCATCAGTGGTTTGGCAACAATTCAGTTCCAGTCCATGTGTTTGGAAATGTTTGCTAAGCTATATAGAGTTCTTTTGGTAGCTATTGCTTAGCTGTTGATGCCCATGTGTGGTCAACCATGCATGAATGAACATGGCTGCATGTATGCAGTCATTCATGGGTTCATGAGGTGTGTATCATCATGGTTTTTGGTCCATGAGTCAAAGTGATTTGTTCCTTGATTGTATGTATTTTGGTTTACTGTTTTGGTCTTATATCTTTTATTTTGTTTCTTTTCCTTTGAAGTAAGCTGTGATTATGTAAGTTCCTTCGAGAATATACAATAACACACACCTCTCATTGTCTCTTCATACTACTGTAATGTAGCTGTTCTGGAACTGTTCCCTGATTTCCCTCCTAAACAAATCAACACTGGCACCATGAATCACTACATGAGCCCTACCATTTCCAGGACCTCTCTTTTTTCATCGCATAGCCTGCCAGTTGTTAAAAATTAAGAGAGACAGCAGCAAGTGGGGTTTGACAGAGAGTGATAAAACACTGTTGAAAAGATACTAGACTCAGAGACTCGAAAATTAACTCAAAAACTCAATGATATTTAATGTAGATAATGTTCTTCTTAAATACAAAAAGGTTCAGGGGTTTTGGAGTATGATTTTCTTGGAAAAATATCACAAGATAAAAACATAGGGATGGAAAATGGGGCTAGGTGATGGATGATGAAAAATAATGTTCATAAATGTTCTGGATAGGAAAGGGAGTTAAGTCCAAAGTAGTGGAGCTTGTTCCGGATGAAAATAAGTGTGGAGTAATGGGAATTGATCAATGGAGAAGGGGGGGGGAATATAGGGAAAAAGTCAAGGGGACTTTCCCCTAGGTGTCCATAGAGTCAATTAAGTGACTAGGAGTTAGGGAGTCATATAGGGAGCTGTGGGAATGATTCCTAGGGTGTTTAGGGATACCATAGGCTCATTTGGAATGCATATATGTGGGTCCCTTGACTCAGATAAATATTTTGAGTGATCCCCCTAGCTCATAATGATGATTATGACTTGATTTGGTTCATTGTTGGATAGTTTTCTTGACTTGAAATGTTTGTAATGGTGGGATGGACTGTGGATGATGTCCAGGACTTGTTTCCCCTTGACTTGGATGAATAGGATAGATGTGATGGAATGTGGGAATGTGATGAGGGATACTGACAAAAATAAAAATAAATATCAAAGAAAAATAATAGAAAAAAATGTCATATCTTTATTATATCTCATCCCTAACACCGATCACATGTGACATCCCTTATGCATTGATGGATATTCGGATGTGTGTAGTTTTGCGTGTTAGAATATTATTAGACCTATGTGAGATGAGTCGACGCTGGAAGACAAAAACTAGAAGCGCACAAGAATTCATGCTGATACTGTTTGTCTTCAGGTCTGGGCTTTTAACCTAGCTCTGACATACCGGGTTCAACCGGACAGCCCACCACTGTACGCACGTTACATGCCGTGCTTTCCCAGCGCCACTGGCATTCACCCTTCTTGACCTCTCATACAGCTCCAGCTTGTGACCACCTAGAACCACCTCCCAACCTTTTCCACTACGGTATCTTTCAGAACATGAATGTCGCAAGCGATATTCTTCGCATGGCTGATAAAGTTGGTCTTGTTCCGGGGCTCAGCCTCGCCCGGATGCTTGCGACACAGATTTGGCAGACAGTACAGGTAAGATTCGTCAGAACTTCTGGTCCTTGATTGTTGACTCCACTCACACTGGGAAGACATCGAAACGAAATAAGGCTAGGTTGGAGTACTTAGCTCGTCTGGCCTCAGAGTCTCTCATCGACATTTCGGGACACATGCAAGGCAAATGGGATGATGCGCCACCTGTGCTGAAGAGCAAAGTCGATGAATTTGAAGCGCACGTGCCTTTTCTTTAGTCTTGTTCCACATTTTCGTATTTATGTGCCCTATTCAAATGATAGAATCTTACGGGATGTTCTTAAAATTGTGAAACGTCACGGCTCTTCGTCGCCCATCATGGCTTTCTTCAACGCATCAGATCGCGATTTCGCGATTACAATGCTAGAGAAACGTTTATCTGATTCGAGGAACTCAATCCTGGTCAGTACACGAGTGTTATACTATAAGATGATCGCTTAGTCAGAGAGCTCAGCAACTACTGGTCGTGGATGCATCAGTGGCAGTTAGGAGCTCTCAATCTTAGCTCCTCTATTTGAATTCAATGCGTTTTCAGTTACAGAATATCAGCCGATCTGTGACCTCGCAGGAAGCTATTGCAAATGCAACTTTCTCTGCGGTCATGGACATGCGCGTCGGAATAATGAATCCTCAACGGGCTCAGAGGTTATCGCTGTATGGGGACGACCCGGATGCACGTTCTGTTTAGATTATTTCCGGAAATATCTGGACACCACACTGATGCATTTCTAGATACGCACCTACACACGCGAGGATATTCAAATTCTTCAGACCATTGGTAAATATCACCTGTATCTACGATCACACCCAAACTCGGCCGGGACTACTACTACAGTCAAACTTCAGAAAGCGAAACGTCACGATAATCAGATTTTCCTGGTGAAAAGTTACCACAACGTACAGTTCATAGGGCAGACGGACGTGGTGTGCTTCCCCTCTCTTTTTTCTCGACTTCAGACTGTTGTTCAACATGTCATAGTTTGAACGAGACGTCACTTTCCGCAGACGAATTCTGTAAGCCGAGGTTGACTGGTGACTGTGGCAGGAAGTGATTATCTCTGTACTCTCAGGGATCCTTCGATATTGCAGCTGGTTGGAGCGAGCAGAGCCACAGCCAGCATCCCGTTCCAGGTATATCATATGCCTGGAGATCATTTTGAGCCTCTGAAGACCTGGATCTGGCGGAAAATGTCTTTAAACCCTGTGGAGGCCATTTATGGATTATATGACATGGTTTGTCATGGTTCAACTGAGGCTGTATGTCATTGATGCACCTCCTGGAAAAGCGATCTTCTGTCGTAGTACGTAAGACTCTCAGTCGCTCAAATAGTTGTTAATGACCAGTAACTCTAGGCCTTGGAGGAACTCCAACGATCACAAAAATTTTCTCTACCTTCCAGTTGGCGTGATCTGGTAATGTATAATCGCTGTTTAATTACAATCCAGACCCAGCTGACGTTCTAAAGGTTGCCGGTCTTTGTGTCAATGTACAGCCCGGCCATGATCGATATCAATGGAAACTGATATATACTGGTGAACTTTCAAAGGAGGACAGAGGGGTTGACCGGGTAAGTTCTGTCACATATAATTGATACTAATCAAGGTGATGGGTCACGGTAGTCCTATATATACGATAGTATGTCGGGGTGCCTTCCATGGTTGGCATATGTTACCATGAAAATGACAGACGTAATATTGAGGCTGTTGGTGTACTACAGGGACAAATACACGGGTCGCGAGCCCGCTACGTGGATGGGGGATATTTTATGTTTCTCATTACCAGATATGGAAAGCACAGATGACCTTGTGGACATTCTCGGGTGTCGCTACGACGAAATCAGCCTTCCAATGCTCGGGGCTGCATTCTTCGAGCGAGGCTGGCTAACGCCGAGTGGACTCCGCATCCGTCCTATAGATTCGATCGCACTGGGAGATATTGGTTACGAGACAGAAGCTGGTGATTTTGTTGTTGTTGACACTGTTCACCGATATATGCAAGCAGAGTCCGGCACACTCTCCTGGAACGAGCGCTTGAAGTTCGGAAGTGGCGGTGAAGAGCTCAAGTACATTCCCGCAGAAGATATAGTAAGAATATCAGGTAAATCTTACCACAGACGAAGGCAAGTACACCCCTCCGTTAAAGGCCCCGTTAAACAAGTGATACATTTTAGACTTCGCCCTCTCACTATCCCCGCGCGTCTGGACGTGGAGATTGAATTAGAATATGAAAACCTTGATCGGATGCACGCATGGGAACTATTGCATCACAATGCTCACTCTATTATCGCTCGTCGTGACCTCTCTATCTCTCCTCACGAGTTGAGAATCGGTCAGTTTGCCTTAAGTATGGAGCTAAGTATTGACCGGTAGCACCAATACAGTCATTCGCATTAATCGCTGGTGGGACACTCATCTGACAGCTGTGGACGGTCCTCGTGATTTAGGGGACGAGTGCACCTTCCAATGGGATTCGCGTAAAACTTCCGAGGGGATGGATCCCACTGTGTATATCTTTTCCAACGATACTCCAAATATCCAGAACTCTGGAGCACCGGAGTTTATGAAGCTTCGAACATCTTTCGACCCAGAACCCCATTGGTTGGACGACGCGGCATGCTATGATTATGATGGGGGATCAAGGAAAGATGCGGAGAAGCGTCGCATCTCTGCCACTGAAATGCAAAAGGGTCTCTCTCTTGAGTCATTGGAATAGTAATGATTTCTTATTATCCAAACATGACACGCTGTGCTCACATTCAAACAGTAATATGTTTATTTGGTGCTTGCAACTCCCCATCGGTGCTGCTCGTGCCTTCATCACTGGGGTTAAGCAGTAGCATCTGATATTTAAGTATCAGGACTTACAACTCCACAACAAATCCAATAGGCATGATACTAAGGATTGAGGGGGTTGGGGATCCAGAACTCTGGTAGGCTCCAGCAGGTCAGACAGAACCTGGCTTGCACAATAGACTTAACAATGTGAATGGCTGGGGTGAAACCAACTGAGCTAACTATTTGTACTACTTATACAGAAATGGATAGAGGGTCAGGGCTTGATAAGGTTTGAGGGTAGAAATGCCAGGAACCAGCCAATGGTACTAAGCTAAAAAAGGCTATCTCAGATCTTACAACAAGCAGAAGGTGTACAATGAGTATGACTATGGGGTACAATTAGGTTGATATCAGAGCTGAGGTCTGGATATGAGAGCAATGGTTTATATACTAGAAGGGGTTAGGCGACAAGGGCCAAAGTGCAAAGTCAAAGAAATAGGATTATATCACAGTTATGTATCTGGCCAATGTCCAGATTGCCTTGACCTCCAGATCTCTGGGTTCATCCAGAAAACCTTGTTACTCTTCTATCCTCACTTCCCCTTGTCATCCCATTTTGACCCCCCCATTTCTATGTTTTGAAATCTTTTTTTGATAGTTATGAAACATATTTCACTTATATTAGTCATCCCCAGACCTGATCCCCAAGACCCTTAGTATATAAACCTGAAAACCCTCTTGTATATTCCTCAGTTCTGATATCAACCTAATACACCTCATTCTCTACTCTCTCTCTCTCTCTCTCTCTCTCTCTCTCTCTCTACACTATGACCCACAGCAAGCTATGGCTCTTCTGGACCCTCTGGATACTTGGATCTTTGAAATACAGGGACAGAATGCTGAGTTGGCACAACACATAAGTTAAAGCCAAGTCCCTCTGACCTGGCCGGAAGTCTACTGGAACCTTCCAGATCCCTGCTATATGCTAAGTGACACATCCCAGAAACATCATCATCATTCCCAGATTGTCATTTAACATCAGTAACAACACACCATTTAACAGATTAAATGTACTAATTTTAACTAAGGACAGATGAATTGAAATAGAGTGGAAAAGAGGTTCTGAGATCTAAGGTCCCAAGTGAATGATGGTTGTATTTTCCAAATATCTGGTGTGAGCCTGCATCAGAATAACATCTGATAGGTATCTTCATGGTTCTTACTGTAACATGCACCTTACTTAAGATATATGTATTGGGTGCAAGATTCACAAGCTTAGATATTATTTTTTTTGAGAAAGTACAGGTGAATTGGAGTAAATATTTATACTGAGCAAGTAGATACATCAGAATGCCCCCAGTCTTGTAAGCCTTCACAAGCCCATTCTAAAGGCTCAAGATCCTCTCTGACTACTGCATATACTTACAAGAGAGGGGAGTTTTTGCTAATGTAATCATCTATAAAGACTACAGCAACTACAAAGGGGTTTCTTAAGTTAACCACTGCTAAGCCAAGTGATATGTTGTATTATTCAACAAGGTAACATGGTATATGCCAGATTTCCTATTCTGGACTACTACGAAAGCCTCTTCGATACTTAATATATTATAAATATACTGAATGTGATGTATGTAAATTTGGGCCATCTCTCAGTGGCTCTCTTTTCAACCATAACACCTCACAAACAACCGCAAACTTGAGTTGCAACTATAGTTTCTACGTCTATATCTAGAGCAGGTCTACTTTGTAATCACTTGTCCTCCTTTTCAAGGTTCATGACAGTATCACCTACATCCGCCCAAGATTCTCGGGGTATTCTGAAACCTTCTCCAATTCGTGCATAAGAAATGTCACCCAGCCTCGACACAGCCCGAAGTAGCGCCGGATCCACGTTGCCTTTCTCCGTCATAACATCGTTGCGGACGTGAATCTTCTTAACCAGTCCAAACATCACCGTGTGAGTCACAAAAGTGCTACCCGGAGGACTTAAATCCACCAGGTTGGACAACTACTCGGATGTATGAGCAAAAACGCTCAATTTGGATTGAGAATAGACACCGACCTCGCACTCCATGCTGAATGCGCTTTCTTTGACTCTTGCTGGCTTTATTGAAACCTACTCAACCAATGGTTACGGACCAGCAGCTTGATTATTGGCAGCAGCACGAACGCTTGGAGCCATAGTTAGACCACTTCCACGCCATTCACTTTGTCCCTCGGGAGCATCGAGAGATGTGAAGTTTGCGCAGTGTACAAAAGGCTCGCTGATTATGTTAACTGTGAATTCTTTCGTGGCTTTGATGTTCACCGTCGTGTCGTGGACGCGAACTGGGCCATTGGTGCAAGAGATCATTATTGTAGGTGGGTAGGGAGAAACCTGCGGAGGAAAATATGATGATTGCAATGTATAACTAAACGTGACATCTCGCAAATTATGAGATACGTACCATATTAAACCAACTTCATAACAGCTCGATGAGTCAGTGGGTTGAGATGTCAAAAAGACTACACACCTAAACGGCGCGAGATTAGGAACATTTCCTGCCGATAACGAGGAGACGAAGGCAATAGGACGGGGTACGATACCGCTAATCATCAAAGCGTAAAGCTTTCTTTGGTGCCATTAGATCTGACGGCGGTCCACAGGTATACAGAACGAATATCATCTTACCTAGGGTCCTGGGTCGCAGCATCAACCACGGTCCAACCTTTATGCTCTCCTTCCAACCAAGCTGATCCGAAAGCATCATCTTCAACCTTATCGCCAATCGACCAGGATGGGTTTGGAGGCTGGGTGTACTTAAAGGCAGGCTTGGGATCAAACGAAGGCAGATTGTCAGTGGACATGGTACTGATGGACAGGACAAAAGGGGACGGTCAGACGAGCTCCCGTCCTGATACCAGACAGCTGCCAAATGCACTTATAAGGCGATTGCCCCGGCGGGGCAAGCCTCGGCTGAGGCCGCGCAAGCACATCAGTCTTTATCTCCAATCGCTGCCGGCCATTGAGGCGCCGGCGTGAGGCTAACAATAAGATTTGCTAACATAACAACCACTTTGTCTCACTGCTTCTGCTACGTCCCCTCAGCATTTCTCTGGTCTTCGCATGCTACGCCTTTTCCAATCTCCTAGTTCCCACTCCTCCGGAAACTTCTTCGCCGACACGAGCTGTTGCATCGTTCTTAGAGCAGAGTTGGAGAAACCAAAACATGGTAGACAAAACACACGTGAATTGGAGTATCATCTTGGGTGACAAGCAAAGGCTGTGTCATTAGCTCGGCAACGATGCCGCAAAGATAGGCAGCCATCTGGCACTTCTGAATCAAGTTTTTTGGAATTCCAAATTATCAGCTCGGGGTATTCTGAACATAACCACCAGCTTGAACTCAGAATACTCTAACTTGATAGTCTGGTGCTTCAAAAACACTCTACTGGTTGGATAGACACATGCAATGGAAACGTAGAATCAAATTTTGATAAAAGAAATATTGAAGGATCTGTTAAGAATTATTAAAAAAATATTCTGAAAGAAATTGTTCTGCGGCTGTCGGCTAAAAATCCAATGCTTAATATTCTTACGGAAACGCTGTGTGACTAGTCAACTTAGTTGCGTGCGGACTTCCCTCCAAGGATACCCAATATGAGATGATCGCATCAAAAATAACTACGGTCATCGAGGCTCTTGTGGAAGATCAATTCGCAGGCCCTGAGGATCTAGAAAATTGGATGAGGGCCTTCGGTCAGCACCTAGTTTACTTCACTGCTAGGTTCGGAAGTGAATCGATCCAAAGAAGTCTGCAGACTTTCGGCATTGAAGGTCAGGAAATCGGAGGATTATAATAGGACAACGAATAGGCAGTAGGTGAGCTCTGGAAGATGGAGGCGGCAAGCTACCATAGATGTTTCTACCGCAACGGCCATTTTAGGTATCATTTATTGCATGAGACCGACTGTGTCTGACGACTAGAATCTCTTTCAGTCGAAATGGCCTCGCTATAATTCCAAAGTACGTTTACGATTGTTTAGCGGAGACAAGAAAAAGGTTCCGTTAAAACGGTTGTGCCGAGAATGAAGCTCCGTCCCAAGTTTAAGCAGTCCTAAGCTATTCTGCGATGCGGTATCCATCATGTAACCAAAGTACTCTCAGCTGCTTATCTGCCCGCCCACTATAATGCTTGCCTTCGGCTCTCCTATACGCATCTCTCTGCCACCGTTGGTAGTTCGCTTCCGTTGGTCCTATAGGCTCACTATCGACTCTCTGCACTCACCCGTCATTTAATTGAGTGTTGAACTGTATGGACATTATGAAACTCACCAGGGTATGTACCTTTTTGATTTAACTTGAGCAACTAAACTCGATCCACTTCTCCACAAACCCCGTTGTCTCGCCTGTTGGGCCCTCTAGATTGCTGTTCCCCAAGCAGCAGCCTTGACTTTCCGCGTACCATACCACTCCTCCTTTGACGGGATCGCAAAATCCACCGCCAGCCACGAATTGTCGGGCTGTTTTAGTAACGTAGGGTCCGTCTATCGACGGAACGGGACGATGGAAACCGACAACAAGTTGTCAATCATTGTGGACATTATCAAACCATGTCTCCAAGCAAGCTCACATTCTCCATGGCAGAGCTGTAGGCATGATCTGTAGTCGCCAAAATTTTTGCAAGTATTGTTCACCAATTGTTCCAATACGACATGCACGCCGGATGCACTGTTCAGATTCGAGCATCTCGAAAGTCGAGTTAACATGCCCCATCATTCATACTCGGAGACGATAGAGTCGTCTAGCCCCACCTGAAGTGGTCAGTGCTCTTGTTCTGTTCCATGCTGATCGATTTCTACCCCAGCGACCAGCATTAGTCCGAACTTCGTACCATGTGATATCATGTGATTGATTCATGACATCCTTGTTCTGGCCATCTGTGCTTCGGCCGTTTAGACCAACCAGACTTGCGGTTGTCGAATATTAAAGCGCCGCCTAACCGACTTTCGAGCGACCATGGTGCCAATTTTGTTAGTAACTGCCATGGGACGTCCAAGCCTTCATCTCATCTCATTGCTGCTTTCTCTACCCGAATGCCCCATTATACGTATCTTGGTTCGCTCTGATGTCAATATTCAGGATAGCTTCCCCCCTCAACTGCAATCTGCACCACACTCCGTTGTCGTTGCGGACGACTTCTATGGACGGGAATTTCAATCGGCATTCAGAGGAGTATCTACAGTCTTCCATAACGGTGCGAGTATACATCCCCAGGAACGATTCTTTGCTATCGCGATAATCGACATGGCCAAAGAGGCTGGAGTTAAGCATTTCATCTTGTGCAGTGTCTTTCATTCCATGCGCATGAAAATCCATGTACACAAAGTAAAACTCAGGTGATTTATAAGTGAGATCCCATTTGTAGAGTGCTTACTCGCGTCCAGCGTCGAGGAATATCTCGTCGAATCACGTCTGGATTACACTATCCTGCAGGTCTGTTATCGCTTTTTATGTTCTAATACTATCTTAGCGTTATAGCCCACGCTTTTTATGCAAAACGTGGCTCTGTCTCAAGCCATGCGAACTGGCGTCATTTCTCTTGGATTTTCTTCCTCCATTCTCACCGGATTCATCGATCTTGACGACCTTGCCACTGTCACTCGTAGCATAATACTGTCTCCGACTCGACATTTCTTAGCACAGTATGAATTAGTTGGCCAAAACGCCACTTACGAAGATGTTTCGAGAATCGTTGCTCGCGTGTGCCGCAGGGACATACAATGTAACATCTTGTCCCGTGAGGAATTCATCGGTAGGATGAGAGCCACTGGGGAACTCCAGAGCGAATATGCCGAAGATGCAGTTGAGAGACTCATGATCTACTATGACCGCTGGCGAGTGCAGTCATCATCTTCTAAACACTCTACTTAGGTCTATAGGTAATACGGTAGGGGGATAGCAGGAAATTCAAATGTCCTTCGTTGGCTGCTCGGTCGAGAGCCTACCACTTGGGAAGATTACGTTAGGCGAGAGGTGTCTAATTCTTGAAATAGTTTCGACGTCGGTGGGTCTAATGGGTCCATCTGGCTGGCTATTACAGTCACAATTGTTCTCGGATGGTAGCAAGGAGCGTCTCCTGCATCTAGTCACGCTATGAATGTTAATACTGGTTCTCAGTCCCAATGTACAATTAGGCACACTTTTCACCAGAGCTTTCATTGGACAATCAACCCTTAGACCAACCCTTAAGAACACCGCACTAAGGAAGTTGCCGGAAGTCTAGACCCCCTCTAGTGTGCTGGGCTACTGACTCATACTCATCTTCTCCTCCGAAATGTGTTGAGCCAGTATACAGGATTCATGAGAAAGCTGAGAAGTGAGAGTCGGATATCAGTCGCAGCAAGGAGCTGAGTGCTGTACCTATACACTCTCTGTAATGCAACATGGGAAAATAGCGTTTACGATTAACCCCCAACATACGAAGATAAATATCATGATAAGTTGACAACCGATCCTTGGGGTATACGAACTATTAATGAAAGCCTATATCTACAAGTGGAACCCATCTAGTCCTCCAACAAAACAGTGAAGATGGTTTCGGATCTCAACTACATGGAGACCTATAGAGAAATAATGTTCGTGGTCAGGGATAGGGACAGAAGATGAATGATCCAAGGTCTCATAACGCTAGAGGTATGTATATATGTAAAACAAAACGATAATGAAGAATATATGTTGTAAATTGATTAGAGGCTGAAAATTCCAGCAGCACGTCTCCGGCTCCCTCCTAAAGGATGCACTACAACAACTGACGTAAAAAGGCCGACAGTAAGGCCAATTCCGACCGCCACGAGCTGCAGAGCTACCTGAAAGCCTGCCTGGTATGATTCGAATTGCTGACCCTTGTTATCGTTCGCCGCAAAGGTTAACAATCCTCCATTAGCGAGGCCACTGGGGAGCTGAAAGAGAATGCCAGTGATCTTGGGAATAATACGCATGAAAATTATAAAAATGTACGGAAAGGGATATACCGCACCATGACAACATAGGCGTTTCCTGAAAAGAATCTGGCGTAAGTATTAGCGACGATGCCCACGGTGAACGCGCCGAGGGCAGACTGGATGTCCGGTCGCCCGACGAAAGTCAGTCCAGAAAAATGATTCACGGTCCAGCCGCCGCAGGAGATAAGAACGGTAACGGCCTAGGCGTCTCTGTCAACTCGTGTTGGTGAGTTTAACAAATCAGGGGACCAACCAGTTCTTTGCCCCAAAAGGGCGCTTGGTTTAGTAGACTTAGGAATAAAGAAAACAACGGTACACAAAAGATGGCTACTGGAGCATATGAGTGAGTGGGAGCACGTAAACACGGGGTACTTACCCCACTGAATGGGTACCGTGCGCTGCCACCAAGGGCCATCCGCCTTATGTGTTGATTTGCATGTGTAATCGTCTGGACCAACAACGGAGAGTCCCGTCATTCGCGAATAGAAGTCAGCACCCATCGCCAGACCAAACCCCTTGAAGAGAAAGTGCATTAGAATACACATAAAACTTAGCAGCAGCGGTTCCTTTACCAGGAAAAGCGAATAAATAACCGCGAAGCAAATCCTCACAGCTCCGCTGACGATCTGCCGAGATGCTAACTCGAGACTGCCACTAAGAACTATAAAACCCTGAAGGTACCTAAAGTTTAGCAATACACAACATAAAAGTGGGTGTTGAGAACCACCTACAGGCAATATATGAACAACCGAGCTGGAGGCTACTGCCGCATAACAGAACCGAGATGTCGAGGCAAGCGCAGCCGATAAAAAACTCAATAAGGTAGCTATAGTAATTCTATTTTGAGAATGAGTTAGCTCCTGATAGCGAGTACAGTAGAGCGTGGGCGAACTCAAAAACATTCGTGTATAGTTCGTTTCTGGCGCTGAAATTTTGCACTAGTACCAGCAAGGAACCGAGAGGCAGTGCAAACAGGGAGTCGACAAAAGAGCCAGAGAAGGCGAGCGGGCATATTGACGACGAGCAGAGTCCTCCGAGAAGTACAGTTTTCCAGCCGTGGTATAATGGGGGCTTACGCATTAGAAAGTCAAGAGATGCTGATGCAGAAGAAACCGAAATCTTGTCGTAGATAACCTGTCGCAGCTGACGTCAGACATATATAATATTGAGGATTTTGTCTACGAACTTTCCAGTATAACCTATGTGCATCAAGGAGTTTACCAAGATCGAGACTACTTCCTTGTTGAATAAATTTAAGATCGGAGGTGCTCGTCCCAGCATCACCAAACGAAATTAGCATCACGTTAGGTAGATAGAGCGTCGAGACTTCGAGGTCAAGTACACGCGCAGTAGCTTGGATCTGGGCTTGGAGTCGATGTGTTGGCGCAGCAAACCTGACAATCCAAGTAAAATCGGTCAAAATGGAAGATAGACCGATTAAGGCCATGTGTATGCTCTCACATCATGAGAGCCCGGGCGAGTTTGACCAGAAACTCTCGTCTTTGCATGATCTCTGCCACGTGCTTTGTAATCTAGTACAAACAACAGGTGGGCATAGAGCAGAAAATAGGAAACAGAAAAGAGATCCGGAAAATCCCAATAATTTTTCTAGATATATTTTAAATCAACTCACAAAGATTGTGGCTTCACGTCTTCGCTCCTTTCTGCCCCGCCGGCGGACTTTGTGGCGCTCTCCGTCTCCATCCATGAGGCCGCTCGAATTATCGCCCTTAACAGATGTATCATGTGGAGGTGTCGACAGTCGACTTCCGAATCCCCAATGGAGTGAGGGAGACACCAAGTGGGTCAGCGTTTCCAAGGAATTACGTGTGTCTTTCTGTGCTGATTTGCCGTTCGTTCGTGATGTGTTATTATCAGAGATCGGTTCGGGAGTTCCTGTTCTTGATGTACCAATTATGGGAGCGACGTCACCGACATTGTCTGTAGAAGAGGCTTGAGCTTGAGGGCCAAGCGTTATCGGCGCTGAGCGTGTTCGTCGGTGATCGATGGGATGAAGTTCCAACTGTGAGGCCTCCGGGACAATCTCGTATCTGAAAAGGATGGAATGAGCATAACATCTCGCGACTTCCCAAGAATGAAAGTATAGAACAAAGCGCTATATATTTACTATCCAGAAATAAATCTAACCTGGACAGCAGAAACCCTTTCTTTTTAACATTCGGGCCGATGGTGCTCAGTGCCGGCGCAGCAACACCAGTCAAATTTCCCGATGTGGCTATCAAAGAGCCGACCACGCCGCCTGCATTTGTGGCTGCTTTGGGACGCCCATAGTGAGTCCCGGGCGTGTGCAACGATAATGGGATGTTCGATGACGTAGGGAGGGGAATATGATGAAATGTGTTTCTCTGTTTAACTGGTGGAGGGGCTCCCAGGACGGGAGCAGGTGTATCCGGTAACGGAGATGCCATAGTCGCCATTGGAGCATGTGAATCAAAATACGAAGCTGGCGACCACCGTTCCCCTCGGTGTGGTTCTGGCTTATCTAGCATAACGGGACTCTGCTGGCCACTTGCGCTCGCAGTCGTGCTACGACTTGGAGGGCTGCTTGACGCATCGTTCCCCGCGTGGTACAGCGTCAGGAGAGTCGACAGCACCCCCTGTCCCCGGGGAAGGGGAGAGATGAGGCGGGTGACATCTGCATCGGACTCAAGATCGCGACCATGAGCCGAAGACGTCTTCTCGTCTGGTTGCGTGTTTCCCAAATCTGGAAATCGTGGCGGAGAAGGCCATCTGTTAGGTCGTGCCGTACGTGCAGCCTTCCCTCGAAGTGATCCGGTGTGCACTCCGACTAAGCTACGAGCCCATTTCTTCCACATTTTCTCGTGCTCCCGACCACGCTCTTCCACATCAACATCCACGCCACCAGCTTTGACCTCTCCTTCAGAATGTAGCATTGGTGTCTCATCTTCGACGTCAGTGTCATCGAACGCATCCTCGTCAATATTTTGTTCATTTGGCTGTCCCCTCTGATGTGAAGACTCAGCTTGAGGGTAGGATGCATGCTTGGCCTTTGAAGTAAGCCCATCCGTAGCAGATGATGAGACATTTGTTCGCAAATAGCTTTCTAGCGCTTGGTGGACTTTTGCTAGTGCCGCATGCTGGATCAGGGACAATCTTTTCAATACAAGCGATTCTCGGGGATGTTCTCACAAATAGCTGCTTACGTCTGACCCATGCTCGTTCAGCGTTCTTGGATGGTCTTCTGGTTCTTCACCTTCGACCTTTGAATGTAAAACTTGTTCAAAATGTTCACTTTGGGACTTGGAAGCCCACTGAACGTGTCTCAGCGATCGACTGCTGCCTTCAGCTATGTATGCGGAACCAGCGTCCTGGTGATCCGAGATGTCGTCGACGGTCATGGGAGGGTGTCAGGAGGAAATGTTAGAAGTGACTCTATACCAAAGATATGCATCAATCTGACAAACAGGGAGAAGGCACCATATACATGGCTAATACAAATGACTGTTCGGGCCATTGTCGGACGTACCTGCTGTGGAGCGATGACGTGCTAGCAAGATGAACAAATATACTTGCAGTAACCATCAATGTTTTCTTACATTCCTGGACTCTGAGGTGATCGGCTTCGGGGACGAACTCGGTTGCCTGAGCCATTGAAATTAGAAAAGTCTCTTGGTTAACGGGTGGAATGATATCAAGATACATATGTCTCATCTCAGAAGACGTTATTTTCATCCAAGTAGAATAAAAGAAGGGTCATACCTATGTAGCCCATTATGTACAGATCGAATAAAAAGAAGGGATCGTGCCTTGACCACGAAAGTAGCATAGCAATAGCCCAAATAAATTACATAATACGGACAATTGTTTTCATGTCTGTCGAAAAACTGTGGTGCAAAGGGTGAGAACAAATACGGAATAAGCTGGTTTTCTAAGAAATCTTGTTGACAGAGTGCGAATAGAACCACCGTTTACATGATCATTCATCTGAGCTTGATTACGTAATGTTCAAGTGCGGCGATGGGCGTCTCATCTTGACCGAAGTTGAGACGTGAGTAGCTTATATGAGATGGTGTAGCTTGTCACTGTTGGTTTATGTTTGCATAATGTTGTTACAGCTTTGGTCATGTAGGCACCACTTGTATCTATGTGGCTTGTCTTTGCTATACATCCACTATCTGTGTCTGTTAGATGATATAGAGAAGAGAGTGGAGACTCAGACCAGACACAGACAGGACACAACACAGATGGCAGATGGATAGCAAAGACAAGCCACATAAATACAAGTGGTGCCTATATGACCAAAGCATCCACAACAATGTACTATGTAAATGTAAACCAACAAGTGTCTGCATCTGTGTCTGAGACTTTCTGAGTCTCCACTCTTTTCTCTATATCATCCGACAGTCACTAAGTAGATTACTATTAGGGTGGGAAGTGGTTATGAAATGCAAGTTACATCTGGATGGAACTCATGGTTATGTGATCATGGACATTACATATAGTCACACCTGGGGACCTCCTCCCAACCAATTTTCTGATTCCAGGAATGGAAAGCAGAGTGCAAGGCACACTTCTTGTCACTTAATGCCAGATGCATTGTGCTGGGATTGAAGTGACACCTACTATTCCTACAGGTGGTGCAGATGTGGAGTATAATCAGCACATGGCAGGCAAGACAAGCAAAGCCAGCCGGGTATATCCTTGGCATGCTAGATGTCATGCACTGAGCCATCCTTAGGTCCACTGATGTCAAAGATACAAAGGCCCTATGGGATGAACTCACTGCACACTTTGAATCAAAAACCCAGTCTCACATATGCTTGCTATGTGATGATTCATGAACTTCAGGAAGGGAGAGCCCTCATTTGGAAATGAGACCTTCACAGAATGGGGAAATTGTGTCCTCAATGCTGGTAATGCCATGAAGAATGTCATTCCTACAGGGGCTGCTAGCACCAGCTACACTGCCCTTGATCTCATTGTCAGCACCATTGTCAACACCATCTCACTAGGTCTTGGTGACACATCCATGGACATCACCTCCAGGATTCACTCATCCTCTCTTCAACTATTACATCACTGGTGCCTTAAAAGTGCTTAAACAAGCATCAAACAAGCAGATAACCTCATTGCTAGCAGGGGGACAGCTGTCACAATCATGATTTATCTCTTATCCTATCTCTCCAAACAATTTTCTTCCAAACAACTCCTTTGGAAACCCAAACTGACAGAACACCCATCACAAATGTTCCTACTTAACATCCCATCACCATGAAGCATTGTGACTTGCTCTATTGATATCTAAGTGAACCAATCAATAATCAGGTCTGATCATTCATCTTTTCTCAAAAAGAAGCACCTGCACTATCCCCATCACTATCCCCATCTATTTCAAGGAACTCGATATCAGGGTCGATTCTATATCTCTGAAGCTTGACAGGTTATACTATCCAATAAGTTGACCAAATCATCCCCAACACTCAGGGACATTATTTGAAGGAATAGCATGAGGATATCTCTACCTGAAGAGCCACATGATTTGGAAACATGTTTCAAGAGTTATTTTCAGTCCGTTAATCTTTTTTCTCATTCACCATTTTCCTAGCTTCTTTGTTCTTTGTTTTCTATGGCCTTTAATTAGCATACATGTGTCAGAATCCAAATTTCAGTGATAAAAGATGTATATGAAGGTTGGGTTAGTGAATCTGTTCAGAAATATTCCTAATGATAACAAAATGGTTTTGGAAAGTGAATAGAAATCCTACAGTAAAAGCAAATGGCTTTCGGAACATCTGCAAATGAAGTGCATAGTTCCGAAGAGATAGAGGTTCCGAAAGGATTCTATCTCTTAGATCAAATGAACTTGGCAGTCCACGTCGATCACAGCCAATGATCTTACATTCCTTGAAGTGGTTTTAACTAATCAAAATGGGATTGGAGTGCTTACTCAAAAATATGAAGTTGTTGTTGAAGGTGAGTTGGAGATGAGATGGCAAGTGTGAGTAGAAGAATCAAGTTGACATACGATAATTGAACTAGGGAATATACATGCGAATGTGTTTAGTTATATACAGAAGGATTTGGAAGAGAGAGCGAATGGGAGTGAGTCCATGAGGATCGGTGAGTAACCAAGGTATATGTATACTAATTAAAGGTCATAGAAAACAAAGAACAATGATGGAAGGAAAATTGTGAATGAAGAAAAGGGATGAAACGAACTAACAACCAATCCTGAAACATGTTTCCGAATCGCCTGGCTCTTCGGGTAAAGATAACCGTCCCTAGATTCTTCGGAGGATGATCCTGAGGGTCTGAAACATCCATATTATAGAGTCTAATAATATGGAATGTCATCGCAAGCTTCCAAAGAATAGAAACAACTCAATCAACGAGTATAATGAAAAAGATGGGGATAGTCAGGGTGGTTCTTTTATGAAAAAGGTTATGATTACCCCTGACCAATGATGTGTTTCACTAAACATTAATAGATTTATGCAGGGAAACTGATGAAGAAGCAGGTTGTTGAATGAAAATGATGTAATTGGGGCGTTGACAGTTCGGGGTTCAGATAATCTGTTTGGAAGACGTGGTTCGGAGGATCCATAATATGGGTGAGGTGTCTATATTGTGATCATGACAACATGTACCTTATCTACTTTCTGATCCTCATGGGCTCTTTCCCATTCGCTCTCCCTTCTGAACCATTTAGTATATAGGTAAATCAATCACATGTATGGACAACAGCATCATTGACTACTGCTCTAGTAATGAGATGAAAAGACCAAAACTGTCAGGGGACAACTAACTTTCACTGAGTTCTACACCTTGGATGCCTTCACTTGTTCAAGGCACAAGTCCAAAGTGTGAGAACCTTGATCTGAAGTCTCGGATTGCAGATCCGAGGTTGTGGACCACCCTAGACCTCAGCCAACCTCGGAGTGTGACCCGAACATCGGATCAAACATCGCCCCAACATCTGACCTTCATCAGGGATGAAGTACCTTATGGGGATAGAAGTCGGGCAGGGTTGACAGCGCATAGGAATACCCCTGGTTGGGCGTTAGGTATTCATATATAGTCTTTTCACTAGTAGAGGGGATCCCTAGGTTTTTCTCTTTGGATTTCCCCTCTACTAGGCATCTGTGAGTGCTAGGAGGGCTGCCCTTACAAAAACCACTACAATGGTGATTGCCCTGAGACAGTCAAACACTGCAAACTTTATCCTCAAGCAACTAACCATGAATTAAAAGTTTACTATGAATACAAAAGGCAGCTCAAGTTAAGGAAGCTGAGGATGAGAAATTGATGAATGATGTACTAGCCTCTAAAGCCAAAGCTAATATGCTCTAAGCTAAAAATGTCAGTCTCTCAACCAACCACATTCCATCAGAATATACTTACATGACTTGGAACACAGACTCTGGGGAAACCAGGGATATGATACCTCATTGTAGTTGGATCCGTGATATAAAACCTGTCCATATCATCATCAGGCTCACAGGTGAGAACACTGTTGTGGTGAAGGTGAGGAATATTTCATGTTCCAACTGATGATTGATGGTCAGCTGTAGTTATCAATCATGTATTGTATGTACCTGAACTTGAGCACAATCTATTCTCCAGCATTGTTCTGAAGAGACAGTTCTTCTGAAGGAATTCTGTCTCATGACCCAAATGGCTTTCACAAGCACATGTTGGTTATGGTCAAATCAATTACATTGTTTGAAGGCTTTTTAGACTGTTAACAATGATGTGTGTACTCACTTAGGGATGTTTTTCCAAGGAGTTTGTGTTAAGAGAGTTCATGATAGCCAGAAGATAAACTGTAATATGTGTCAACATAGGCCTCTAATTTGATATTGCTCATTCTTAAAGTTGGCCTGACAGTTACACTTGACCTTTAGCCCTAATAACCAACTCAGCTCTCCAGGTCAGATATCTTGAATCTTGTTTGGAGTTGCACTTTGAAATCTGATATGTGTCACAGATATTTTGAGGTAATGACCATGTTGTCTACTGATAATGTGACAATGGTGTGTTCTTCATCATTCCTCCTGAATTATACAGCCTGATTGACCTGTGATCATGTGAATCTGACCTCTATGAAAAACTTCTTGAGCTCCTCTAGCCATTCATAACCCACTTGTTTGAGTCCGTACAGGCTCTGTTTGAGTTTAAGAACTTTTCCTTCATCCTCTGGTTTGAGGTGTCCCAGTGGTAGTCATATTGGTGGTTAGAGTGAATGTCTTGGGGTAATCTAGTCCATGTTTCTGGTGCTGTCCACTGGCCACAAGTCTCATGCAGAGCTTGAGTTTTTTTCTGTCTGGTCCATGCTTGATACTGAGATGGAATGATGTTGACATGGGGTGGTGGATTCACTATCTCCCATGCTCTGAGCTTTTCAAGCCGTCCAATTTTATAATTGAGCATATCATGCCATTCCTTTGCATCCGGACCAGTGAGTGCTGCTTTTATGATGACTGTGGTTAGTGTTGGATGCAGATATATATTGCAGTTGCTATCATACGGAGGTTCATGTAGTTTCCATAGTACTGAGGTCTTATGAGCAGAAGAGAACTTCGGCTATGATGGCGGTGACCATGATTACAGTGGCCATGACGTGTCAAGACGCAGAGATCTGGTAATTTCTGACCTCTCTGCGCTCCTTTCCTCCGCTCTTACCACAAACCAACGTTCGTCAGAAAATACCACACCACGCAATTGCATCGTAATTCCTTGCGGCAATGTCCTCTGTTCATTGGCATATATATCATTCATCAATTCCTTACAGAAAACAGGCGTCGCGAAACTAAAGCGTATACCGGAAATCCGGCGCCCGATCTCCCATCTCGCGTAGCTCATCCACAGAGCATCCTTGCCCCCCTTTCTCGTTGTCGCGTGCCTGGGCGTCGCGCTGTGCATTGATACGCATGTAGATGGTGACGATGAGGGGCACGCAGATAAGCCCCAAACCGATGAACATAAGTTCCATACCATCTTGTGTGTCCAAACCAACGTCATTGACAATGCTTAAATCAGGGCTGAGACGGACGCACGACCAAATATGTACCGCGGCTCGTCCTGCGTACGGAAGATAACCGACGCGATCACGGCTGATAAATTCCCTATGCCAATTTGCAAGGCCATCCCCACGCTGCGTTTACACTGTCCTGACAGGTTGTTTCCCAACCTTCATGCACAAAAAAATAAGTGTCCTATTTCTTTGTGCAGAAGGTTTTGAAAACAGCGCGCACCACGCAACGATACCCGGTAACGCCGCAAAACCACCTGAAACACAGAAATATGTCCCGAAATACTTTACCATGCGCGAGGCATTGCTGATCTGGATCGCGAATCCGATGAGGAGCTGCAAGAGTCCCGCGACGATGAAGGGGGAGCGGATGCGTAATTTGTCCGAGTAGTAGGCGAAACAGAGCGCTGTTATCGCTGTTTTATATATATATTCGTGGTATTAATCATAAGTATCAGGGAACACAGAAAAGGGAGACTACGTACTACCGAAAGCATACACAGGGATAGTTAGTAGCTGCGTTACAGGCTCCGAGTATCCGAATCCTAATATGATTGATCTTCACAACGCAAACTGTCACCATCCCCAAACCCGAAAAAAAACATGGAACGACGCACGGCAAGAACATGGCAATTCCAGACACTGGCCACAGGTAAGATGGTATGCTAAAGGGAGGGAAATGATCTTACAGGGTGTGATGATGGACATGTAGATGATGATTTGGAGCCAAATCTGAGACGAAGATGACGCATATATTCCGGAAACACAAGGGGAGTGCGCACCTGCCAGTCGCGGAATGCGGTCCAGACATAGCGACTAGCAAACACTTCTTGTTCACCAACGCTGGAATTGTCATATTCTATTCCAACACACAGTTAGCGGGGAAGGAGAAGACGAAAGGAAGAAGGAAACACGAGGTGAGGTGAGAATCAGAGAAGTAACAAAGAGGAAAATGATTCACTTTTTTTCCAAATGATATACGCGCGTTCCTCAGGTGTAAGGAACGCCGCTGTGGCCGGGTGATCAACCAGCACAAACGCCGAGAGAATTCCTGCCACAACTGTCATGATACCCTCCAAAATCTACACCCTCCGTCAACCCAGAAAAAAGGAATATTACAATCGCTGACGCACAAAGATCCAGCTCCACCCTTGCAACCCCTGCAACCCCCCCATAAAGCCAATCGCGAAGGCAAGCAAGCCAGAGAATCCAAGGGCGAGACTTGCACCACTAAAAAAGATCCCAATGCGCAACTGGAGTGCGTGACGAGGGTACCATAGAGTAAGACTACCCGCATGCGTGGCCAAGTAAGGCTGTAAGGTGCCATGAGGGTGATTAAAGGACATACTAGTACACCACCCCCGGGAAGAGACCTGCTTCGACGATGCCAAGACAGATACGCGCTCCAATGAGTTGAGGATATCTGCGACGATTGTGATTAGTGTATTGTGTTTATTCTGAAAGGTAGTGTGTTACGTTTTGACGAGACCCATCAGGGTCATCACGATGCCCCATACAATGGTTATTCCGGGAAGCCATCTGTGGGTAATTCGTGGATGGTGTATGGTGTGTTTGTAGCACTTACCGTGAGGGCCGAAACCTTTTGATCAAGAGGCTTGCGAATGCACGGGCTAAGTCACTGGGAGAAGTGGAAGGAAGAGATGACGTACTTTGCGGGGCATTCACAGATACAATATGGCTGCAGGAAAGGAAGTAAATGCTGGTAAGTGCGGGATAAATATCCCTACAATGTAAAACATCATCTACACCGCTGATTATAAGAGATTGGTTATGGAAGACGGAAGAAGTCACGGACCAAAGCGATATTGAACTCGTTTCCCACGAGCTTGAGTTGTGTCGTAAGGCCCTCAATTTTGGCGTTTCCGATATTTCCTGAAACAGAGGCAGCTGTAATCTGCTCTGAAGCAGAACACAGAACGGCGTACCGCGATCCATTGAACAAAGAAGATAGATCAGACTCAAGATAGGCATGAGGCGCAAATCGAGCTTGCGGTAGAGGGTACGTTCTTGCTCGACGGTGAGCTTTGGCGACGAGTCAAGCACTGTTTCTCCGCCAACATTGTCGGCGTATGTGACACAGTTTGTGGGGATCTTGCCGCTGTGGCCAAGAAGACGTAACATAATAGAAGGCAAAAGATGGAAAGTGCGCGGGAGGTAAGAGGCTGCGGACCAGAAAATAACGGAGCAGTGCGGACAATATACAGCTCCACCCATGACAAGACTGCATACTACCGATAATGCATCACCCCTGAGGATGCAAACTCAGTAGTTGCCTGTGATAACGCAAGGATGTTGACGGCATAGACTTTCTTCATCATTATAGAGTGAGAGCATGATTTCGAGAATGACGTGATGGAGAGACGTCGACACTCTAGATATGGGTTGTCGTATACTCACATGAGACACGGTCCGCGGCTCGCCTAGAAAGAACGTTACTTCAAAAAAATCGACAGTAATCGTTTATCGCGCTCAGTCTCGTCGATCGCACGACTGTGATGTTGTATATATATAAAATTGCCGAAGCATCTTCACTGAAATAATTTAATCAGTCTAATTTCTCAGCCTTGGGAACATACGGAAACTCACGATTTAACCCTAAATTTCACCATGCATTCAATCTGATCTCAGAAACACGTAATGAGGATTTCACTGTCAAAATAAATCTCTGCTGTGCTCAAGTTCTTCGACTAAGTCTCTAATCCCTATGAGCGTCTCGGATCAACGCTCCCTACAAGTTGTCTGACGGAAATGGTCCGGTGCTAGTCATGAGTTTCGTGTGTGCAGAGAATGGTGCCGAGCAATAGTTTTGTGTAAAGGCTTTATCGTTCCGCGCTTACGTGAGGTTGATGATCTCCACGGAGGTACCCGGAATTCGGCGCGCCACAAGATTACCATTTGTGGGTGTGGATCGACATGCGCATCGTTCTATCCTGTTGGAATCAAACTCCAATATGAATCTTACCAGTTTTTTAATCTGTTTGGATCTCAAGTAGCTAGAATGCTTAAATACACCTATAAGACAATGTGAACACCAAGGTTCTAACTAATAAACTGAGATGT
Source organism: Ramaria sp. MG151 (assembly GCA_003314545.1). Lineage (NCBI taxonomy): Eukaryota > Fungi > Basidiomycota > Agaricomycetes > Gomphales > Gomphaceae > Ramaria > Ramaria sp. MG151. Next base: position 84,094 of record QMFG01002561.1, read on the forward strand.
GAGTAGTATTCTTTTCTTAAAATTCTTACTAGCAATCTTAATGCTATTGTAGCTCTATTCTTCTGGAATACTACTACAGGAGTTCTAACTAATAGACTGAGATTTTTATTCTTCTAGCTTTCAAGCATTGTCTAATAACCTACAATGCTCACTTTATATTCATATACACAGGTTTCTGCACAAGCTTGGAATGCATGTTCTTGAGATGAATCCGCTGAACAACTGAGCTGAAATTGAAAATGCACACAGTTTAGTGGCAAACCTCATTCTTCATATCATATCCTAGGCAATCCCATAAATACCAACACAATGTGCTCACAGGTGGGAAAATAAATTGTGAGACTCCATATTGTAGTACTATAAGTGTGTGAAACATTCCCCAAAGTTAATACTCATCCTCTTTCTTTTTTTCTATTATGTACAGATCATGAAATATGTTGTACCATAAGAATGTAGTTCCGGAAAATCTCCTAAGTACAGAACAACTCCCAGCCTCTTTTCTATGCGTTATGATAGTATTAAATATATACCACGAGCCGAAAGGGATACCGCACGATGTCACCACTTCGGAGTCACGAGTCGAGCTTTAGGCCCCTAGAACAAATCCCAACACGGATACAATGCCTGAGGAGCCCATGGATATATGTTATCTACCGAAAGACATGGAGATACATCGAAACATATATAAATTTACGTCAATCCACAGACCCATCTAGTTTTTGAAGAATTCCGGAGAAAATTCATACACAACTCGCGACAAGTATCACAACCTATCTTCAAAATTACAGCTCACTACAAGCATCTAAACACCCCTCTTAAGACGCAAAACTGTGGAACCCGTTGTCGGAGTACACTGTCGTCAATAGACAGAGATGAAGTTCCCCTTGGAAGCCCGGGTGCCGTCATGAAAGACAAAGTCCTTGACAGCTCTGCGAGTTGTTCTCACTGCTGGATTGTTATTAGAGAATGAAGATACCTGTATACATACCGGTCATTCCAAATGATTCTCTCAAAAGCCGTCTAGCCTTTCCGTTTTATCGTGGCATCTCTCCAGTATCTGGCCTCCTGTGAAATGATGCTTCAATATCTGCGCGAAATATCCCCAGATTATTGAGATTCCGCTTCCACCTCGTACAAGGCATACGTAGGGGTCTATGCCATTTATCAGATAGCAGGTGCGTGGTGATTCAAGGAGAAAGCTGAGGTGTGAATTGTAGGAAACCTCAAGGAAAACGATTGAACCACAAGCTCATACGTTGAAGTATCTTATACTTTAGCTGAGATAAGAAATCACGCCGACAGGTCTTGCATTAAGACTTTTTGAAACCAAGAACAGAAATGAGGGCACACTGATAGTTATCTTCTTCCGGTGTAATTAGTCTTCTTTTCTCGACGATAGGGAATGTGCTTCGTTGACGTGGCCAAGCCTCATGCATAGAACTAGTTGAACAAGCCTGTGACCAACTCCTACAGTTGCCTAGATATTAAACTTCGCGAGCGTGTAAAGTCTGTATAAGACCTTACCGTTTTGCGACAAGTACAAGCACACCCCAAATGCTAGGGAATAGTAATAAAAAATCCCACGAAACCTTTCAAGTAAACCATCAGGGGGTGGCAATAGATGCGCTCACACGAGATCGGATCATGTCAATGTGATGGTGGTTTACATAATCTTCTTTTCCCATAATGAAGTGTACCTAGAACTATTGGAATGTGACACAGGTAAAGTTGGTCCAAAACACATCGTAGAGCATGGAAGATAAGACTCTTCTTGGGTATTGCATAGCTTTAACATAACTCCCTGCGGGTGAGATGGTGCAAGCTGTTTCTCATTGGAACAGTCCTCCTTTATGCTATGAGTGGGAAGGATGGAAAGGCGAGAAATCCAATGAAGCAGGTGTTGGATTAGCCCATCGCCCGAACATGCTTCCTTTGTGCATATCTTTAGCTTCCTAAATGATCCGAGAAGTACCAGGTAAGAAAGGATTGGATACGGGGGGCCTAAGGTAGGGACACTTCTGAGAGAAGTCACTCATGGCATTGAATATTGAAAAATAAAATACGAAAAAATTGGACATCCATTCCTGTATCATATGTAATAGAAGAAGAGCGGCCTAAGCGTAAGTCATCCAGTGATACTTAATCTTACAGGCGAAAACTGATATGCTGAGTAGGAATTATGGTTGAGCTATAAAAATCGACGCTGACAAGAAGCAGATGCAACACCAATTCGGCGTGCTGGTGGGATCCCTTTGATAAATCCTACTGTTATTGTAAGAGTACGAGCCTTGAGTAATTCGACCCTCGCTCACAATGTAACTCAAAAAGGAGATGGTCAGTGCACAGTCTCCTATTTTGTGAAACATTGCTCTTTATATGTACGCAAGCATGTACAGTAATATGTCTTCCAGTGTTTGTTTTAGCTCACAGGGAATTTACTGTTGTCTATAGTTATATTTGATTGCTGCGGCTGAGCCACCATATACCATGCATTTTTGTCGACCCTTAAATGTCTTGAGGCGTCACCAGGTAATAGTTGTCGAACAGATATCCAAATGTCACAATGCTGAGTCCTGTGAATGGTCGGCACAGAAATCTAGTCATCCTTCATTGGGTCTCGGAGCTAACTTCATATGTTGCCCTGGTGTCCATGCCATGTACAACAGCTCGGCGGTGAAAGGGTTTGCCTAGCTTCGAGAATCTTCAAGTCATATCACGTTCAAGGGCGGTATCGCAGGGTTCTTTCATCAAACCCGCAAAAAAGTTTACTAACTAGAGTTATATTGCGTTCAGGGGCTATATCGCGCAATTCTTTCATCGAATCTAATTCAAAATAACCTCTCTAGTTAAGAATACTTTTTGCAATGGTTGCCACTTAGGTGAATAGCCTTAGCGGTTGTTTACTTTTGATATTTTGACTCGATATAATTCCAGAAAGTATTTGTTTAAGTTTCAATGGTTGGCGAATTTTTTCTTATGCTGGGTACTCGAAGCGGCACATACATTCTTATAAAAGTGGCTTTGGCACGAGTGGAGCTTTTGCATGTCGCCAGAAATACATGTGCACTACAGAAACGTTTGAGGATTGCGCAAGAATACCACAACTGTATAGGTTCACGAGTGTGACTTTTTTTCTTGGTTTTTCATACTAATACCGGTTAGAAATCTACATAGAAGCAATACCCATATTGCTGTGTTGCATACCTAATTATTTAATTAATAGAAAAAAAATATGACACCCTTAACCTCGTGGTGCGAGGGAACCAACTGAAATGAAATAGTGGAAAATTATTAAGGATATTGGCATCGGAATACTGCGATCAGCAATATCTTGCAACCATCCTGATAACATTGCGTCTCATTCTTTAAGGATATCCTTGATGCCTACCCTTTCCCCTGTTGGAATGGTGAACCCTATCGCGTTGATTCATGGTACTTAATACCAATCTATTCTTGCACCTCTATACTCAACGTAAATCCAACACACCATGTTCGGCAGTCATCTTTGCCTAGCACAGAACGAATGCATCCCTACAAATGTTGGCTTGGTGACTTTATCTTCCGCTTTCCTCCTCTTCTCAGGACTGCTATACTGGTACACCGTTTGGGGGTCCTCTAAAGTAAGCCGTTATAGACCTATACTTCCATTACCAGCGTGCTGAGTCGCGCCCTTTTAGCGGACCAATGGGTTGTATCCTCCCATCATTCATATACCGGTTAGTTCCTTATCCTAGAATAACGGACTTATTGTGCTATATAGTCTCAGGCGGAAGCCATGTTCCATCATCCACGTGAGGCATACGAGTCGGCACTCCTTGAGCATGGACCTATCGTAGGCGTATGGAGAAAGGGCCGAGTGCGTCTCTTTTCTTTTTAATTCGTGAGATTTTTTCTCACAGACCGCTGCGTTCAGCTTGAATACATTGTCAATCATCAGTTCACTAAAAACGTCTTTGCTGATGACAAGACGTTGAGTTTTGAGCATGGTGTTGCATCTGTACGTGGGCTTAAGATCCTACGACACTAAAGATGTGACATGAAAATCCTCCCCAGATCCTCAACCTCAAACCACTGATTGCTTTGGGTGGAAGGACCTTTTTTAAGGATATTGACAAATTGGTCACTGAGGGTATCAACCCTAGGCTAGTACACATTATTCCCCAAGGTCTCCTTTGGCTTTATTACTGTAATCCGAACCACCACTTATCTTATGAACTTTTAGTGTTCCCCGTATTTCGTAGAAATGCCAAGGAACTACTAGAGACATCCTCGTCAAACCCTAATCACCCACAAACAGTCAACATCTTTGAATACATCCACCGATCCATCTCGGAAGCCATGATCATTCTAATCTTGGGAAAGGTACGTAGCGTTTCCTTCTATTTTTGTGGTCTCCCAAACTAATACTGGTGGTCCAGAGCTATGTTGACGATAGAAATTTGAAAGTAGTCGAACAAGTTGCGACAGATATCGCCGTTTTGACAGGTATGTACCAGAATACGTCTGTGTTCGCTCGTCAGTTTCCTCTCGTCTGGAAGATTTTCACGTGGTAAGTCTTCCATAGCTTATATAAACTCACGCTCAGTGCCCTTAGGCTGCGCGTAATGGTGGTTTCAGTGGCATTCGGGTTCTGTCGAGTAATAGGTCCATCTGTATGGTATGAATTGCGTTCGCGCACATTTAAGACAAGAAAAGGAACTGAAATATGTGATGATGATATCGCGGTAGAGTGGAAACATTTGCTTTTAATCTATAATTTCACTCAAAATGGTATTAGGAGCCTTTACTATGTTATATTGGGAGGATGCAAGCCTCTGCGGATGGTAAAATCTCCATTTCTGGTGCCCTGTGGTCGATGTGCCTTTGCCTCGGGTAGGTTTAAAGTTTTTATTGTAGGTGATAAATCTCATGTTACCACTTTTCCAAGGATTATTTTCGCATCTGTGCACCAAACGTGTGTATAATTGTAGCATTTGTCCGACTTTATTGAACCCGCATCTTTTCGATGGCTTTAGGGCATCCGTAGTCGTTTGGGTTCTCTTCGAACTCTCACTTCGCCCTTCATATATCCCCACTATCCGTGAGGAAATTGCAGCCGTAGCCGAAACTACTGCTGAGGGAAAGACAACACTATCGTACGATTCTCTTCGGAACGCGAAATACCTCGACTCTTTTGTGAGAGAGGTTATGCGTACAAAAGGGGACACATTGAGTGTCACGAGAAAGACCACAACTGATGTCCCTATGGGGAAATATATAATTCCCAAAGGTGAGATGATCCATGATTGAGATTCGACTCCTCTGAACAAATCACCTTCCAGGACATCTCGTATATCCTCTGGCGTCGTTGTCTCATCTCAGTCAAGAAATCCACGGGGATCAAGCTTCCGTGTTCCATGGGTTTCGCTGGGTGGAAACAGGGGAACCAGCCACAATGTCGAGTCTTGGTTACTTCCCCTTTGGACTCAGTCGTTGGGCATGCCCCGGAAGGCTTTTGGCCGTTGCTGGTGAGCAAATAATTGAGTGTCGAATGCAGCGCACTCATGTACCTGGTTTAGAAATTAAGATGATTGTTATGTCTCTTTTCGGCGTATCGACTCCCCAACTGGAGGGGGGAAAGTATGTGGTTGTTGACCCTCTAAATATCACAAGTGTTCCCCCGGAGGGAAAGGTTTTTATGCTACCGTTAAAGACACCTGTATTGGCGTTGTAAGAAAGGCGTTTCTCTCCCCACCTCTTCTCACTCTACTTCTCCCCTTGATGAGTTCCAATCAGATGATGTTCATTCGAGAAATTTACTCCATGCCTGACAGCAATTTCTATCATTCGCTGTAGATGCTGTACATTATGAATTTAGGACCACACTCCCAACCGTGACAAGTGATCTACATATATATCAAGAGAAATGGAAGCCTTAGATAGTGAACCATGAGGTGCAGAACCATGCATATCTTGGAATTTTTACTTTTACTTTTGGTGCCAGATGTATTTGATCTCAGACGGTATGCTATACCTGAGAGGGCGTAACAATCCGTATGAAAATTCTTTAAGAACATCACACGCGATTGCAATATTATTGCTTACCTGTATTACATCATTTTCACGAGATATTTTCATGATCGTCTCTCTTTGCGTGTAACCTCTCAATAGTGTATTGATACATACACTGGAAGGACCTATCAGGTGGTAGTAAGTTACTATACGTCAACATGTACCATGTACTTCTAGCTTGAGTTCTAACCACCATCGTCGAAAGTATTCGTATAGAATTCTAGGTGAAAATACTCCTTCACGTAGTCTCTTGAAAAGAAGGCGACGATCACCAACCAGACAGCAAGAGTGCAGAACCGCGCTGTGATCAAACAGACTCGTATCTACTCTCGGAAATTTAGAAAGATCGGTCTGCACAAGAGGAGAAACTCACGCTCGAGTGCATCGTGGCAAGGATATTGTATAGGATCTGGTTCACCATGGTTGCACCTGATCAGGGAAATAGGTTACAAACCTGTTCACTGGAACTCACCGTGTGAGATCGTTCAACTTCAAAAGCATGAGTACCCGCTGTGAAACTTTCCTGAGTACATCGAACACAGACTGCAGCACTCATTCGCGCTGCAGAACCGCATTGCGTATCATTTCAAGCTCCTCTGCCGTCTGAGGTAACATATCAATCATACTTGCAGGCCGTGCTTTACCAGAATCGTAACTAAATTCATCAAGACCCACACGACCTGTAATAGCAGTTTGAATACGGGGCACTAAAATCCATCTTTGGTCTCAATGCGATATTAGATTGCAGTTAGAAGGACTCACTAGCTCCTCACTAATATTCCCGACCAGTTCCGCATACTTGCGACGGTCAGCTGACGTTTTGGGTGTGGTGGGGGAAATGAAGGACAACCACAGTTTGCAGTAATTAACTGGTAAATCATGGTCCATGTCAAAATGAAGGCTGTGATCCAGAATCACAATCTTGTTGGGAAAATCCGGGTGGTGCTGAGCAGGAGCAAAGCAGGACAGGAAAAGAAATTTGATGTACGATGAATGTTCTCGTGTCTTGTAAAACAAAGAGGAAAAGAGATAGCAGTGGGTCCTTCTTGAAATTCATGGACTATGGAATTGATTATGTTACCCTGTGGCACCTTGAGAATTAAGCGTCTTTTTTTGTTTTAAGGCTGGGATGACATCGGTGACCTCGGGATACGTGCCGTGGAATCTCTACACGAGAGTCTGGGGTTCTACAGGAAAAAGGGATACATGTCGAAAAAAAATTGAATAGATATCCTCGAGATGTCCACTATCCATTTGGGAAGTTTGAAGAGGTGAAAACATCGTAGAAGAATGTGATGACTGCAGAAGCTAGTCGGTTGCAGCAAGGAGCCAAAAGAAAAAAGAAGAAACAAGACCTTTGGAAAGGATCAATAACTTGAACACGTGAATGCTTGAGATTGTTTTTTGGGATGGGGTAGCGCTGGGTAAGATTGTATAGAGGCGGTGTGGGTGCAACACGTGTACAACATCCGTCGCTTGTCGTGTTATCTCTAGAAGAAAAGTTGGAGTTCATGCATGAGTTGTGCGGCTTTCCATTGAACACACGAGAGCATCAATAAGATCCTGTCACTTGATCTCATTCTGGGAGCAGACAACAAAATTATGTTGTGAAATATGCAACTAAGGGCAGCAAGACAACGCTGCCCACTTTGACTCTTTTCAAACAAAACTAAGGTAGACAAAAGTCACAAATACAATGGTATCTCCAGATGAAGACATCTAGGTCTGTCGAAATGGGTCGGCGAGAGATTTCGTGACGATCCGGCACAGGCTTACGCCATCGGCAGCATTTGGTCAACTCCCATATCTTGCATCTTCCTAATCACACCAATGAGTATACACATATTTGAAGATAGATTCCAAGAACTGTTCTCACCTCACCTCACGCCTCATGCTTGTCCCCCGCAGGGACGGACAATTCGCCCGCCCCATGGATGGAGGCACATAGTTGGCGTGCCTCATCTAGTGAGGGACGGTAATAATTGGTTTGTTGTTGCGGGGGCTGCTGCCCCCGCGTGTGGTCTCCGCCCGCTTCCCATGGTAGCCGAAGCTGTAATGGGACGAGTGGCCTTTGAGGAGGAGGTTGATAGGCCAGCTTGAGGTGAAGCTCGAGCAGCCCAAGGCTGCGGAGACTGGGGAGGATAACCGGCCGAGGGTCTTGTGGTGCAGTGTACCACAGCTGGTGGAGGTCCAAGAGGCCAAGGCTTTGAAGACTTGGGAGTGTAACAGCTTGTCCTTGGGACATTCTAGTATTGGGTGAGAGACAGAGCTGAAGAGGATACCTTGTTTGGGGATGAGAATTGGTGAGGGGAGAGAGACAGCGTGCTGTGATCCTTGGGGCAGAAGCGACACTATAAATCTCTATTCTAATGATACCGGCTAAAGCACAACCAAAGTTGGGGACCTTCTCATGCGTGGTGTGTGCTTCGGTCCGGAAAGAGTCTTCGTGTAGGGAATTGTGGAGCAGGTTCCTCAGACCAAGACACGGGGCTGATAGGGTAGCATTGTTCAACGGTCAAATTTCTATTTGTTTGTGGACACTAAAGCGAGTGCCGAGGTGGATTCGCATGTGGACAGTGATGAACCTTGTTTTTGTATTACAGTGTGGAGGCAAAGCCCAGAGATACATTGTGCTTAGAACAGTGATTGATGGCTGCGACGTTGTGCGGTAACCTGTCGACGAGCTTTATTTATGGAAGGCTTCGGGTGTGCAGCTTGAGATACTCAAGGACGACTCGGTTCCTGACCTTGAGAGCCCGATTTTCCCTGGATTCCCCACACAGGTATGTTAGTAAAACGTCTCTTTTTTTTGTTGCCGTCGGAAATTGGGTCTGACGTTAGTATTATTTATTTTTGCAGCTGTCCCATAGGCTGGAAAGATGTTTGTGGCATTGGTGATGGTTTTGAATCATCCCTTTCCTCGCGAAACGATTGTAATCTTGTTTTTTTTAACAAGAAACCACCCTCTGATTATCTGCTGACTCCCCCTCCCACCCTTTTTTTTTGGCATCTAGCATGCTGGCATGCTGTGAGCAGGGATCCCCTGCAGAACCCAGACACAATGATGAGCTTTATTCATAAAGTTTATATAGAACGGTGGTGGTTTGGCTGCTCTAGATAGTTTATGGAGAAATGATACCCGATGCTTGTCTCCCACTAATATTCAATGCCACGATTTGATCATTACTGCCGATCAGACGGTGTGTTTACATTATTCTTAACGTAGTACCGATAAGCTTACAACGTGGGTCCAACTTGCAAAAGTGAAGCATAGAAACCTACCCAAGAGGTAATTGGTGCTGAGAGATAGTACTGTTCAGGGTTTTTCACAGAAAGGAGATTGCACCAAGTCTAGGGAACCTTATGAGGAGTTGTCCCGTCATCCGTTGTATGGGAGCTTCAACGAAGTACGCACAGCAAATTGCATAAAGGACTTGACAGGATGAATGTCGGGGTGAGTGGACACCCGAATGCTGCTAGTCAAGGGTCAAGGATAGATGGTTGTTCGGGATGAAACGAGAAGGTCGAAGTCTACTCGTGAGTCAGAGTGAAGGATGAAGGTTGTAAATAGCCACATGATTGGTGTACGACTAGGCACTGCAAGGAGAGTGTGAGGGACTCCACCGATTAAGCTGGAAATGTCTGGAGAACAGATCTCGGACCGAGATGGCGACCAGCACCGCAATTATTGCCAGATTGAGACAGCCCTGTGAATGTGGGAAAATCACGGTGGAAATGATGAATGGGATTATAAGTAGAAATATGGAGAACATCATGAGTGTGGAGACAGTGGGAGGCCTAGGGCGAGAGGGTTACGCAATTCCGCTAGACGGGGGAAACTCGAGCCAAAACATTTGAGTATATCGTCGCAGGTGGAGGTGTAAGTCGCTCTTTGTCCACTGCATCACCAACAAAACACCACACATACACACACGCAAACATACACACACACATACATCGCGACGAGACTGAGCGAAGATTTTTCCGTCTCAGTGCTCGTCCTCAAAGCAGGACAGGACAACCTCGAATGCGGTGATCGTCGTCGTTGCCCAATTGGGTCAAACGTTTGGGAACCCGAAATACGACTGGACGTTTGAGACTGTGAAGCAGCCGTGTGCGAATAATAGGAAGATACTTTGGTTTTGTGGGAAAGGTCTGGGAGGCAGCTCTGGCATGAATTTTCTATGCATGGGTGTGGGTCTTTTTGGTGGGTTTAAGTGCATGCCTGATGATATCCCGACAAGTAAACCTACTGCTGCTGATATAAATGCCTTTGAATGCCTTGGAAGCCCTGGGTGGGGCAGGGATGACTTTTTAAAGTACAGCAAGAAGAGTGAAAAGGTAAAACAAAGCTTTTCCGACATCGGGCAAGGCCCTAATACCCACCCTTGAAAGGTTTATTGGATCTGCAGACGAACAACTGTCGAAATACCCCTACAGCCTCAGCAGGAACAGCCTCGGTTCCACAAGCCCAACACAACTTGTACTCCCCCGGGTCACACTTCCGAGTATTGACACTACAATTCAGGCGGCTATGCGCAACAAGGGTCTCAAGGCTGCTGAAGATGCGTATAATGGAGATGTGAGTACTCGCTATACAAACAAAACATAACGGAGGTTACCTTAACATGGTCATCGCTCCCTTGTCTAGAACAATGGTGTTTGAGTAGCGAATTCAAACTTTGATCTAAAGCATTCTGTCGGTTGTATGCCGGAAATGCGTACTATGAAGCCAACAAGAATCGACCTAATCTCAAAGTGGACTCCCCCACCTTTCTCTCGGTTTATAGAATATACGCTTACATATATACATATCTATCTCCCCACTTGCGGTTACCAACTCAGGTGGTAGGCTCTTACCGAAGCCACTGTCGCCAAGGTTATCCTTGCTGAGGGTTGTTTCCCTGGGGATAAGCTGATAGTGACAGGGGTTGAGTTCCGATGGGGGTCGGATGCCTCCCGCGCATACTTAGCGCACGCACGGAAAGCAGTGGTGGTCGCCGCAGGAATGCTGAAGAGCATGCAGATCCTTGAACTCTCTGGTATCGGACGCAGGGACGTCTTGGATCGGATCGGGGTGGGTGTCAGGATCGACCTTCCTGGTGTAGGTGAAAATGTGCAAGAACACATCTTGGATGGTAAAAATTTTTTTTTTCTCACCGACTCACAATCGTTGTTAACTATGTGGGAAATTGATAGGAGTGTGGTTTGAGCTCAAGGATGATACACCTTATGTGACTTTGAACATGATTCGGGATCCGGAATATGCTGCTGAGCAAATAACAAACTAGTAAAGGGCATGCACGGGATCGGGCTCTACGTATTTCCTTCTCCCTGGAAAATCTGAACGATGCGCCATTGATCATTGCAAAAGTATCCGAGGACGTTAGGAAACAAAGGCGTCTGGTAAATTACTGCCTGGTCTGGCGGGGCAGTATGATGTGCAGCTTGAGATATTCAAGGACGAATCGGTTCCTGAACTTGAGATTGCGATTTTCCCTGGGTTCCTTACACAAATATGTGCGTAACACGTTTTTTTTTGTCGTTTTTGTGACCGTTGGAAACTGAGTCTGACGTTATTCATTTATTCATTCTTACAGCTTTCCCGGAGCCTGGAAAGAAGTATGTGACGTTGGTGATGGTGTTGAACCATCCCCTCTCCCGCGGAACGATTGTGATTACCTTTTTTCCCTTTTTAAATCCTCCTTTGATTCTCTGTTGACCACGCTTCTTTTTATTTTATTTTATTTTATTTTTGGCATCTAGCACGCTGTCCCATGCAGAACTCAGATATGGATCCACACAACTGTGAGAATGAGTTTGGTATGTTTTTATTTTTTTTCTGGCTGTCGATCGGAGTTTTACTGATCTTTACATACCCTAGTGTGCTCAGACTTGGAGCTGATGGTCCAGCACGCTCAATTCGCCAAGTCGAAGATCAACGTCGGACTGTGGAAATCTATCGTAGCTCGTAAAGTCGATCCTGGTCCACAGTGTAGCACAGATGAGCAAATTAGGGGTTCGTCGTTTTTTTTTTTTTTGCCGAAGGTTCATTATATAATTCCGTAATCATTTTTTGATCCGTCTCCTTAGAATATATCAAGTGTTCGAAGTGTAACGTGGCAGCGTGACACACCGTGTTGCCCCACGTATGTTTCTATATGTCAGGTTGAAATCACATACAATGGATTTCAAACCTCACTGACTGGGAGAAAGGAAATACTTGTTAAGCATTCCTTTCTCTTGCGCTCTTTAACCTGTTGATTGATATTCCTTCACGAATTCGTGTCATGGTTCTCACTGAACGACCCCTTGGGGTTTCTGGAAAGGCACCCATTCGTGAACCAAACATGGCCCCTGGACCTTCATCTGAACTGTTACCTCAAAGTACCGATCATTGCTGAGTAGTGCGGCAGGTCTAACCGACCAGCTGACACTGGTCTCAACGATCCTGAACTAGTGATCTTTCAGAAACATGTCGTGAATGCAGAAAAATACAACGCATTAGTGCAAAAGATCAACACGGCGAAACAAGCGAAACGCGCGACTAGCATGAACACGCGCAATAGAGAACTCATTTCTGAAGACGAAGATGAAGTTGAGCTTCCTGACATCGTTGAATTTTTGAGCAGACGCGCCACCATCCCCATTCCCCCACCCATAACTCATCCACCCTCTTCTCCGCGCCTGCCTCCTTCGAATTCACCTATCCATTCCAGCTCCAGCTCCAATCTAATTCCTGCGCCCCCGATTTCCAACGCCGATGCACATCCCGGATCTCCACTCAATCTACAGACTCTTCTCACCGCCTCCGATCCTGCCCTAGTCGCCTCCCTTGCAAAATACAAAGCTCAGCTCGTCAACTTCAAATCGCTTCCTCCACTACACACAATTCAAAGCACTGCAACTAAGAAGTATACGCTTGACGACACTGAGATCCCCGATGCAATTATGCAAATGCCTTGTAACAAAGTATATATTCCTCTGTCCGTTCTCACTACATCAGCGTCGGACCGCATCCGTGGAGATGATCATGTGAGATTCAAGAAAATTCCCTTTGGCCATGGCGTCGGCAATCATTCTCTTGACACGTCATATTTTCCACCTGAAGATTCTCTAGACGTGGCGGACTTCTTGCAGGCCTATCAGAACTGGTTGATCACGCTGGATAACTTTGTCAATGAAGGTTTAGCGCAAATCTGGCGAGTGCATCATCAACATATGATTGCTGATAGCCACTTCACTTCCTTCTTCCCCACCTGGCGCTCTCATGACAAATATTTACGCAGAAAATTCACCGCAGACCCCTCCCTTGTTGACACCCAGGATCTGATGTACCTAGCTGGTTGTCAGAATCCAAATAATAGCAACAAATGTTGTGGATGGATGTTATGTTAGTACGAGTATTCGGAAATATCTCTAATAGTGATCGAATGAATTTGAAAAGTAAATGGAAATCCTACAGTAAAAGCGAATGGCTTTCGGAACGTCTGCGAATGAGGTGCATAGTTCCGAAGAGATAGAGGTTCCGAAAGGATTCTATCTTGTGACTCGAATGAACTTTGCAGTTCATGTCGATCACAGCCAATGATTTTACATCCCTTGAGGTGGATTTAACTAATAAAAGTTAGACTGAAGGGCTTACTCAAAAATATACAGTTGTTGATGAAGTTGAGTTTGACGCAAGTTTGGCAAGTAGAAGTGGAAAATCAAGGTGACATACAATAATTGAACTAGGGAATGTACATGCGAATGTGCTAGCTTATATACTGAACCATTCGGAAGACAGAGCGAATGGGAATGAGTCCGTGATGGTTAGGAAGTAGCCAAGGTACATGTGTACTAATTAAAGGCCATAGGAAACAAAGAACAAGGGTGATAGGAAAATTGTGAATGAAGAAAAAGATTAACGGACCCATAATAACTCTTGAAACATGTTTCCGAATCGTATGGCTCTTCGGGTAGAACTAACCGTCCCTAAATCCTTCGGATGGTCATCCTGAGGGTCTAGAACATTCATACCATAGAACATAATGATATGGAATGTCATCGCAAGCTTCCACACAATAGAAACAACTCAATCAACAAGTTCATTGGAAAAGATGGGGATAGTGATGGGGATAGTCAGGGTGCTTCTTTTCCAGAAAGGATTATGATCGGACCTGATTATTGATTGTTTCACTAAACACTTCATGGAGGGTTTCCTGAACTGGATTGGGTGACCGGATCAAATGTATGTGAACATTGAGGCAAGGGTGATTCGGAATTCGGAAGATCCATTCGGAAGGATTGGTTCGGAAGGACAATGGTGTAGATGAGGTTGCCATATTGTGATCGTGACACTGGTCTCGAGCGCTGCAGAAACTCCGCTACCGCCTCTTCTCATTCAGAACTGCATCCAAATCATTCCTCCATATGATCTCGTCACTCCCTAGACAATGCCTCCCTTACTTCAACCACAGTTTTTTTTTTCAGGTGTATGGTACGAAGAACCTCCGTGTTGTTGATCTCTCAATTGTACCCATTCAGATCGCGACCCACACACAATGTACGAAAAATATTTCTTGTTTCTTTATTCTGGGTTTATTGTTGTCTAAAAACGATTGTTATGATTTTCGCACTAATATGGTCGGGAAGAAAACGGCCGATCTTATCCGTGGAGCAAAGTGGGACAGGAAAAGAAATTTGATGTACGATGAATGTTCTCGTGTTATTTAAAACAAAGAGGAAAAGAGATAGCAATCGGTTCTTGAAATCTATGGACTATGGAATTGATTATGTTACCCTGTGGCACCTTGAGGATTAAGGTTTTTTTTTTGTTTTAAGACTGGGATGACATCGGTGACTCAGGATACGTGCCGTGGAATCTTTACATGAGAGTCTGGGGCGTCTACAGGAAAAAGGATACATGTCCAAAACAAAATTGAATAGATATCCTCGAGATATCCTCTATCCTTTTGGGAAGTTTGAAGACGTGAAAACATCGTGGAAGGGTGTGGTGACTGTGGAAGCTAAACAACAAAGAAAGAAAGAAAAGAACATTCGTATAAGACCTCTCGAAATATTGCGTCTATCACAGATAGATTAGAACTGTAGAGCTACCAATGTATTAGTCTATGAGAATAATGTCCAAAAGCGACTCTTCACAGCCACCAGCGCTTCGTGCAAACCTTTCCAAGACTTGGAATCTGGTGAGGAAGAAGAATCAACGGCGGGCACACGCCCTCCTGCTCACTGCTTTACCGGGTTGTAAGCCAACTGGATTTTTTGACCTTGCAAAGATTTCTGAAAACTCACTCATAGCCGCAATACTCCTCAGCAGACACAATTGCCACAAAGTGTCAGCGGGACACAAATACAACAAAGCAACCTGGAGGAGTCAGACGAAAGGCTGTTTTCCCAGTGATGACCTGAGCTTACTCCGTGATCATAGTACTGATGCCACCTGATGACCCTGGAGCCCCACAACTGCAACATTTCAGATGGTGTCCCTCTTCATACATATCAGGAGGCTCAGCTCCAATAGAAGGGGTCCAGGGGGGGGTTCTCGTACCCGAGGCTGTCGTCTCGATGTTGAGCTGGGGTTGTTTC
Organism: Ramaria sp. MG151; assembly: GCA_003314545.1. Classification (NCBI taxonomy): domain Eukaryota; kingdom Fungi; phylum Basidiomycota; class Agaricomycetes; order Gomphales; family Gomphaceae; genus Ramaria; species Ramaria sp. MG151. The sequence goes on from QMFG01002561.1 coordinate 99,736, forward strand.
TCGTAGGGATTCGGGAGTGGATGCTCAGCGTCCATCATGAAGGGAGTCGAACGGACTACAATAGTAGGAACCCTTATTATATTGCTAGTGAGCGTGGCCGTGCAACATTAGGCGCCAGATTTGTGATTAAAAGGCTATGTAAGATGGAAGTGTATCAGGATCATCTGATCACTGCACAACATGATGCAACGACTGCGCCTCAAATCACCTTAGTTTATGGCACCCATATTCCAAGTCTAATGTTTGAAGTCGAAACTCAAACATGACTAGAGGGAGACCAATTCGGTAGGATCTTCGACTCAGAATCGGAAAGAATAATGGAGGACAGGGTTGCGATATAGGCCCCTCGGGACCAGAAGTAGGGATATCGTTGCCTTTTGGAAACGATGATTGGGATATCATAGACTTCGCAGCAGGCTGGAGCTAGTTATATGAATGATGAGTTCCTGGCCGTTCCCGAGCCAACTTCCTGTTGGAATATTCGACCAGTCGCAGCTATTGTCAACTCTTTACTTCCGGCTCCCAAGCTCAATTACAAACTTCGTCATTAGATAACCACGTAGTTTAGCGCACGACACGTCTCATCTTCTTGATTCGAAGTTGAGATGTGAGTGCATTTGATCAGACTTGGTCATGATTTCATTCTGACTTTTGATTAGACATCATAAGTAGCTAATTATAATTTATCATGATTCAAAGTGGAGACCTGTTCCACAGTTGCAACAGGTGATGTGCTCAGGCTAACATTGACACCCCCTATGTTGTCTATTCCATTACCACTTGCTCACAATATTGTAAAGTAAGGATGCTTGATTGATCTCCAAGCATACCAATATTTTTGTTCTTTTTGTTCTTTTTGTTCTTTTTGTTATCTTTGTTCTTTATTGTATTATCTGTACAATAAGGAATTCTTAGTATAAGCAGTACATGTACAACAATACTCAGACTCATCTAATATCACCTTAGGTATTGTCACTTACACTTATATATAGACTCATCTGATATTGTCCTAGTTTGAACCTGTGTTTAGAAAATTGTTCTTCCAACACACAATACCCAAACTACATGATGACAGCAACTGGTCTGGCTATGTGCCTCATCTATGCAGAGTCATGGGTGAAAATGGGCTGTGGCTGGATGTAGAAGGAAAGGCCACTGTGCCTAAACCCTATGCAGAACTCAACAGAATCCCCATCCTATCAGATGAAAAGACCCATGTGATAGAAGACCAAACTAAGATGAGGTAAACATGTATCGTCAAATAAGATAAATGTGAGTGTTTAGCTCAACATGTTCTTCTGAGGATAGCCTCAGTATGCACAGGTTCATTGACCAAAAACATGAAGACAGTAAAGAAAAATGTGGGAACAGATCAAGGTCTTGGAATATACAAGGAAAATCCTGACCTTGGTGAATAACCAACATTGTCAGGGGACAACCCATTTCTTCCCTTTTTCTCCCTTTCTCCCCTTTCCTTTTCCTCCTTTTCTCCTTTTCCTCTCATATTAGATTTATCTTATCCCCTGTGTTATGTCCTCTGCCTCCCTTTTTTCTATCTTTCTCTAGCACTGGTTGCCCTTGTGTTTGCCTTTGCTTGATCATTAGTGGCTATATAGTTATTTGCTTAGATGAGGTAATCCTCACCTTTTCTCTTTGGATTTCCCTTACCAGGTGTGCTCCTCACTGTTGTAGTTACTATTTGATCTCTTATAACTTTGGATTTCCCTTACCAGCCTAGTGTGATTTCTGTGGGTGTCTTAGGGTTCAAGTTGCTTTGCAGGCCCAGGCAGGACACTGGCAGGGTAGTATGCCCTCTAGTAAGCCTGCCAGCAGATATATCCTAGGTCCAGTTGAAGCTGCCCTTACAAACATAGGAGATAGCTTTGAAACCATGGGACTGGTAGCTTAGTGGTTAAAGCATCAAACTGAAATACTGGGGGTCTTGGGTTCAATTCCCAGCTAGTTCATTATTTCAATACCACCAAGAGAAGATCCATATATAAGGAAATATCAAGTTCCTACAGAAGGATGCTATGACCAAGAGCACCTTGTTCTTGACTGATATGGAAGATCAACTTAGCTCCATGCACCTTGCTGAATCAGATGGTCCCTGAATGCCACTTAGCAACCTCAAACAACACTTTGAGCTCATGATGAAGTATCATAACAACTCAACTGAAATAAGTTCATTGTTATCTACTACATAACTATATACAGTGACTCACAAAACTGAGTCAATGTTTGGTGCATTTGGACTATTCATTGAATAGTTTTGAATTTAAAACATATATGAAAAAAAGTATTGGTGCATCAAAGAACGAATCTGATCAGGGCTATGCAACCATTAAAAATTATATAATTCTGATCAGGGGTGATGAAGATATGGTCAATTCAAATCAAGGGTTAATTGTCTCAGTTTTGTGAGATGGTATCAGAACAATCAGAATCTGATGCTCCATCTATTATATAGCATGCAACCCTTGATAGATGGTTACTATGGTAACCTTATCTTTCATGAAAACTCAAATTAAGGTATTTAATCCCCTCCAACATGTCCAGAACTTCACTACACTCCAATGCTGTCACAGTTCGCTCCAAGACCAACCTCTGAGCCTTTGGGACCAAATCCCCGACCACCATGTTTCACCTATTCTTACTTCACATTTCACCTCTTCTTACTTCACATTTCACCTCTTCTTACTTCACGTTTCACCTCTTCTTACTTCATGTTTCACCTATTCTTACTTCACGTTTCACCTATTCTTACTTCATGTTTCATCTTCCCTTTCGTAGCTTACAACCCTGACTTCGGTCACTCGGTCCCCAATCCCCAAACCCCCTCATATATAAACTATTCATTCATGTACATGAAAGTCAGTTCTGATATCAACTAAGATACCCAAAACACTTCTACCTTTAATCCCTATGCTCCTTTGTTCCCTTACTAGAGGTCATGCCTGAGCCTCAGGTGACCTCAGGCCTTGTCCAAAATATGGCACAGGACTCTGAACTGGTGTAGTACATAAGCTGAAGCCAAGTCCCACTTGATTTGTTTGCTGAGCCTCAGCCCTCCTCGACAACCCGACCCTGAACCTCGGTCAACTCCATCTTGAGTCCCAACCCCATCTCTGCCTCCATTCTGACCCAGTTCTTAACAAATGCACCTCACTTCCTCTGCTCAAAAAGAAAACATCCTCTCCTTGGCCTCTCATGGTCATTCCACTCACACTATTGCCTCAGCGCTTGGACTCAGCTGGTCTACAGCATAGTATCCAGGACTCTCAGAACTCTCCATCCCAACCAGCCCTGCTCCTCTGGAGGTTGTCCCTCCAAGCTTTCCTCTAGAGATCAACATGCTATTTTATCACAAATTGCTACTGGCAGAGCTGCAAATGCTACTCGGGTCACCAAACACATCAATACAATTATCCCCCACCCAGTCTCCTCAGAAATAGTCAGAAGAGTCCTCAGGAAACATTCATTCAAGGCTGTGGTGAAGAAGAAAAAACCCTTCCTCAGTGCAAGGCATAGACAGCTGAGGTTGGTCTTTGCTTTGAAGCACAGAGAGTGGACTGGAAAGGACTGGAAGAGGGTCATTTGGTTAGATGAGACCAAAATCAACAGGTTTGGGTCAGATGGGAGGCAGTGGGTCTAGAAACAGAAGGGGGAGGGGTTGATTGAGAGAGAGGTGCAGGGGACAGTCAAGTTTCATTATGGTATGGGGGTGTATGGGATGGAATGGTGTTGACCAGCTTGCAGAGATTGAGGGGAAGATGGATGCTGATCAGTTTGTGCCCGTTTTGGAGGACCACCTGCTCCCCAGCCTAGGAAATTGGAATTCCTGAGGAACAGGTAATTTTTCAACAGGACAATGACCCAAAGCACAAGTTAAAGAAGGCCAAGAACTGGATGGAAAACAACAATATCACTCTCCTTGACTGGCCTGCACAGTCTCCAGACCTAAACACTATCAAGCACCTCTGGGATCATGCAAAAAACAGGCTTAAGGAGTATCCAACACCACCCAAGGGAGTTTGGCAAATTTGGGAGAGAGTAGAGGAAGTATGGAATAACATACCACCAGAGGGGTGTCAGAATTTGAGAGAGAGTATGCCTAGAAGACTTGAGGGAGTAATTAAGGCTAAGGGGGGAAATACCAAGTACTAGAATTGCAACTTACTATTTCTCTGATACCCTCTCACAAAACTGAGTCAATGGGCCCTTGATTTGAATTGCCCATATCTTCATCACCCCTGATAGGAATTACATAATTTTTAATGGTTGCATAGCCCTGATCAGATTCCTTCTTTGATGCACCAATACTTTTTCATATATGTTTTACATTCAAAGCTATTTAATGAATAGCCCAAAAGCACCAAACATTGACTCAGTTTTGTGAGTCACTGTAATGGAGTGATTCCTAAACTGGATTGGGTGACTGGATCAGATGTGTGTGAAGTATTGAGGTGAGGGTGATTTGGGGTTCTGAAGGAGATCTTTGGAGATGTTCGGAAAGATGTACTTCTGTACTACAACAGTGAAATGTTGTAAAACCCGATCATGACACTGCTCAACCTTCACCTTCATGAGGTTTATTGCCCTGTGCCTCAAAGGCCACACTTCATCCCATTACAGCTATGCCTACCATGGAAGCTGGTGCCTGTCTGGGTGGTGGAAACCATATGTGGGGGCAGTAGCCCTCACAAGACCCAAAACCATGATTACCGTCCCTCATTGGATGAGGCACACCAAATGGGCACCTCCATCAATGGGGAAGATGTATTGTCTGTCCCTGTGGGGGATAAGCATGAGGCAAGTGTTGGCAGAGGAGAATCTGTGATAGGTTTCTAACTAAATCACAGATTGAATGAGTCCTTTGGGACTTGTCAATATAAGAGATAACGACAAGTCCCAAATCCACCGCTTTTTGATTACATAATACGGCGCTTATCTAAGCGCCAATGTATCGAATTAAAAGAAGGGAAAAGAAAAGAGGATGGAGAAGGATGTGTGGTAAATAGTGATGTAGAATTACGCTCAACAGCAAGAGGCAAGGTGAGTACATCTTGGAATCCATCTTCAAATATGTATACTCATTTGTGCAATTGGCAGATGGTACAATTAGGAAGATGCAAGATATGGAGTTGGCCCAAGTGCTGCCAATGGCCTAAGCTTGTGCCAGATCATCATGAAATCTCTCACCCACCCATTTTGATAGACATGTCTTCATCTGGAGATACCATGGCACTATTAAACATTGTATTTGTGACTTTGTCTATCTTATTTTTATTTGAAAAGAGTCAAAGTGGGTAGCATTGTCTTGCTGCACTTAGTTGCATATTTTGCAACATAACTTTGGTCTCTGCTCCCAGAATGAGATTGAGTGACAGGACCTTATTGATGCTCTTGTGTGTTCAATGGAAAGCTGTACAACTCTTGCATGAGCTCCAACTTTTCTTCTAGAGATAGCATGACAAGTGATGGATGCTGTACATGTGTTACCATCACCATCACCCATACTACTACCTTTATACAATCATCTCTGTTGGGAAGGAAATGAATAAAGATATGGGGTTATTTTTCTTATTATTTTCTTTTGATTTTTTCTTTTATTTTATCAGTATCCCTCACCACACTTCCACATTCCATCACACCTATTCTACACTTCCCAGTTGAGGGGAAATGCATCCTACACATCCAATACTGTCCACTACACCACTACCATCAATTTGAGTCAAGAAAATATCTTACAATGAGGCATATTCAAGTCACAATGTTCACTATGAGGCAGGGGGACCTGACCTCCTCAAATACCACTTAAAACATTCATCCGAGACATGTGACCTGTATATATGTGGTCCAAACGAGCCTAAAACATCTCTGGACATCCCATGAGTCATTCCCCTGGCTCTGTATGCAATTACTCGACTTATTATCACTCATTTGACTCTATACTACCATATGGACACTCAGGGGCAAGTCCCCTCTACTTTTTCCCATATTTCCCCCCCTTCTTCCAATTGATCAATTCCTATTACTCCATATCCATTTCAATCCAGAACAAGCCCCATCACTTCAGACTTAACCCCCTTTCTATCTACATCATTTTTGGACATTATTTTTCCACATCCAACCCTTAGCCCCATTATCCATCGCTATATTTTATCTCATGACATTTTTCCAAGAATCATATGTTCCAAAACTCCTAACTCATTTTGTATTTAAGAAACACATTATCTACAACAAATACTATCAAGTTTTTGAGTCTAATTTTGAGTCTTTGAGTAGAAAATTCCTTCATGATGTTGTCCATTAGCCATTCCGGATGACTGTGTTGGAAATGTGTGATCTTACTTCTTACCCTTGTTACCATACAGGACCTTGTGTGTTATGGGTCAACAATTATTAATCTTAGAGACTTATAGTTTGCTTTTAGTGGTGACACGTGGCTCATCTTCTATGAGAAGCTGGGCCATGAGTAAAGTCCTCTACAATGTAGTGTTCTATAGTCCTCATTAGTTGTGAACTCATTCCAACAGACTGCATGTACTAATCTTCATTTTGACATTGTCCGCTCTGGCTGACATATTCAAGAGTGATGGTTTTTACATTAGTGTACAACCCTGTGACAATTGATATCAGTGGAAATTGATATATGCGGGTGAATTATCCTATGAGGAGGATGCTAGGGTAAGTTGCCTGTTATATTGTCTGAAAATGATTTTGAAAGGATTGATCTAATCATGGTGTACCACAGTAGCCCAATATTTACGATAGTATGAGGCAATACCTTTCGCAGTCAGTATCAATTATCATGAACAACTCCTGGGTTGATGTTAACTGTGTTAACTGTCCATTAAAGACAACACCATATCCAGCGGTCGCGACCCTGCGATGTCATTAAGTTTTAGTTTGTGTGATTTGTCAGGGCGATTGAAAATCTCTGATGATCTCTTGGATATTCTCCAATGGTTGCTACGAAGAACTCAACTTCCAAATGCTTGGGGCTACTCTTGGCTCTTTGACCATCCCACCAATGCGGTTGCATTGGGAGACAGTGGTTACATGACAGACTGGTGACTACATTGTTGTTGACAACATTCACCACTCCTTGCAAGCAGAATCTGGGACACTCTCATGATACCTGTATCTGATATTTGGCAGTGGCAATAAGGATGTCAAGCACATTCCTACAGAAACTCTAGTAAACCATGATGGACAGCCCTATGAAAGACAACAGCAAGCTTATTCCCATATTTATTTATGGCCTGATTAATCAAGTAATCTATTCCCGACTTTGCCCTCTGACTATCCCCGCACATGTGTCCATGTGGCCCCAGTTAGGGTATGAGAATCTTGATGAAATGCATGCATGGAGACTGTTGCAGCACTTCACTCACTCAATCATTGCTTGGAACAGGGTCTTGATTTCCCCACACGAGCTGAAACTCAGTCAGTGTGTTGTCATCTCTGGAGCTGTGTTGTGACAGGTAACACAAAACAGTAATTGTGATTGATACCCCATGGCAAAGTGATCTGATGGCTGTGGGCGGTTCTCTTGATACAAGAGATGTGTGTACCTTTCAGTAGGATCCATGTCTAGATGGGTTGGAATCTATTGTGTATGTTTTTTTGCATGCCAATACTCTAAACATTCAGAACTCTGTAGTTCCAGAGTATATGACCAAACTCCAGATGTCTTTTGATCTTGAACCGCAGTGGGTAGACCACACCATGTGGTACAACCCAGAATGGCAGCCCTTTGATGAATGCAAAAAGGACACTTTCAACAAAGTCAAAGATGGTCTCCATCTTTGTTCAACCCAACAGTGATAATTTCTTCTTTTCTCAAAGCATGACACTCTGTGCTGATAATTCAAACAGTCATCTCCTTATCAGGTGCCTGCAGCTTCCCATTGGTGTTGCTCATCCCTTTCTCAACGAGGTTGAGGAGTAACTTCAAGGATGTGGTTTGTGGTTTCTGGTGTGAAGTGCTGTGTCGCGGCTTGAATGTTGTACTTGTAGAAATCTAGATGAAATCTCAGTCAATAAATGATAGCGACTGACTATCATCTAATACCTAGATGAAATATATATACAATAGAAATAAGTAAAAGTTTAAGTGAATAATAATGGGTTCCTTATCTCAGTTGATAAATGATAGTGACTGACTATTGTTCTATATACAACAGAAATAAGTAAAAGTTCAAGTGAATAATAATGGGTGCCTTATCTCAGTTGATAAATGATAGTGACTGACTATTGTTCTATATACAATGGAAATAAGTAAAAGTTCAAGTGAATACTAATGAGTGGCTTATCTCAGTTGATAAATGATAGTGACTGACTATTGTTCTATATACAATAGAAATAAGTAAAAGTTCAAGTGAATAATAATGAGTGCCTTACCTCAGTCAATGAATGACAGTGACTGAGGAGACCACGAGCCAAGTGCCATACTTTATATATTGTACTGAGTGGCTTTGGAAACAAAAAGAAAGGAAACATAAAAAGTGTTATTGCGTTTGTAAAGAGTTTAGGATAAATAAAAACTTATAACAACTAATTTCCTATTAGTTTCACCTCAGTGTAAACAAGCACTGATATATGTAGCTACCTAATTTCCTATTAGTTTCTACATTGCTTTTATTAGTTGAAAGGAAAGGAATAATCAATAGGAATTTGGGACTCACCACCTCAGTGTAAACAAGCACTGAGGTGTTTGTCCCCTGGTCTCCAACTATATATGCAGTTGGCTGATTAGCCTCATGTCTCTGCCATGAGTTTGGCCACATGGCCTTGCTACTAATATTATTTACTTATTGGCTGCAGTGCAGATTGACCGTGCCATGCTTACAGTCCATAGGTGCCCACACAGTTTGCTCCCACAGGCCTATGTCAACAAAAGAACTGGACATGAATGTGGACAGGTGGATGTGGACGGATAGAATAAGCATGTTGTATATCCCAACAGTACTCTAAATTATTTGCATTTCTTTGCATTAACACCAACATCTGAACAATTGCCTTTGACCAAGATTGAAGATTCAATGATTGACTGAATGTGTTGAGTGTAACTCCAAATCCCTGTATATTGCTCATATTGTGGGCATCTATTATATAAGTGAATGTGCCATTAATCCCTGGAGACATGGGAATCCTCTCTTTGATAGAGCATTCACCATTTGTTCTCCAGTGTCTATAATCATCCTTCAGACCTCAGGGTTCACCACCAACATTATGACACTTTGTCAAATGCAAAGAAGTTGAATCATTTGATACTACTTCCTATACTTGCTCTTACATTCCAGTGTGTATATTCATAAACTACTGACATTTTTTGTCAAAATAAAATTAATTACAGTTATTTTGAGGCTAAAGCTCATGTGCAGTGCAGGAAAAGGAATGGCCAAAGCTCAGCTCCAACAGTACTGCAAAACACTTGTTAGCTGAAAATATACATTTGAACACTGAGATTTACACACCTAGTGAATGATAATCTGTGACAGTAAAAGGAGCTGAGAAGCAAAGAGCGCTATATCCTGTGGAATACCTTAATCTTATCAACATGGGTCATCTTAGCTTGAGGCAAAGCAAGGTCTACCTTCAGAGTCTGGATCCTGGCCTGGGACTCTGTGATGGAACCAGACATTGGCTAATGCTACACACAAACACCGTGGTTGGTGTTTATTCTTCAGATTACTCTGAAAAATTCACTTAGGATCAGCCAGTTGTGTTGCATGATTGTCAGCTTCCAGTATGTCTGGCATTTGCCATGGCTATCAACAAGTGGCAAAGGTAATCACTAGGAACAGCAAGGTTAAATATGTGAAGAGAGATAAATTAAAACATAGTGAGAGGCCTTCTTTCTCTTTTTCCTTGATTTTTTTGGAAGGTTGGGAGAGCTAAACCTACTCTTTATCTATTTCTCCACCATTCCTAGTGCATCAGGGTGTTGGAAAGCGGTGAGTGTTTCAGTTTTGTTCAACTCCACCGCGTGTAAAAGTTTTTCATTATTGGGCGCCTACAACTCAGGTTATGATATGAAGTTGAGCTATAAGTTGTTCTCGTGATCTTCTTTTGCAATGCGGTTATTATCATACCTTAGTCTTTTGTTAGTATAATATCAGCTTAAGATATGAAGCTGAACTTCATTTACATCTACTCTAGTCAACACAGGGACCCCCTCGGTTCAATCCTTGTTCCGTTTTTAGGCTGTACAGCAATTGCGGTGCATGCTTTAATGAGGTCCGTGACGTGTGACGCCAAGGGGTTCCGCGCTGTGTTCCGACTCGGCCACTGGCAGTTTTTGACTGTGGAATTGTGTCACGTTGGGGAGTATAAGTCGAATTATTCGAAGCGGCAACACTAAGTTTGTGTGGTTATGTGGTAAACATTAGTCTTTTGAATTTGTACCGTCGAATAGAAAAACCCCGTTGAGGAGGCATCGCGTGATGTCACAGGTGGCATCGTGAGAAACGTGCGTTCCTGTGCCCTGCCGCAGCTGCGGAAATTCTCATGGAGTGCCAGGCTGCTGCACAGACCAAGGCTTATAGGTAGCATAAGGATGGATCAATGCAACGCGATGGCCCACCCACCTCCTGCCTTTACTGAGGATGACCTCAGTGACAACAATCCTTATGCACCAGATCCTGTGCCTAGTTATCAGGAGGAACACCAAGGAGATATCTGGGCGCGCTGGGCTGCTGTTGACAGAGCGAATCGAAGAGTGACGGATATCCAAGTGAAGCTAGCCGAGCTAGAGCCTGAATTACAGTCGCAAACCAAGGAGTTTGAGCGTATGAAAGAGAAAAGGCGAGTGGCACCGTGACGGTCATGACCTGCCAGTAACTAATTCGGTTTCAGCTCAAAGCTTTTTGATACATTGCACGGTAAATCTCGCTCAATCGTACCCAATGCCATTAAGAAGCGCATACACTCTGGAACAAGCGAGAAGAGGAGACTATCGAAAGAAAAGTCACGACAGGATTTCGAGCTGGCTCACCGAGAGGAGACGTCGGTGATGACGAAGGTCGAACGTCTTCGCGAAAGAAGCGGCAGTCTAAATACCCAAGTAAGTTGGTGATGGCCATATACTTTGGACATCCTAAAGCTCATCATCCCAGATGAAGAATATTATGGGGTTAGCCAGTCAGGCAGAGCAAGTATTTGAATTACTAGGGGCATTCGTCTCATCCTCCCTCCCGAATAGTAAGTACAGTATGTCATCTCGGTAGATATGGCTGAACTCAGAACCCCCCCAGGTCCTCCAGATGTAGTAGCTGCTGAACAACGCCTTGCGGATGCATCAGTTGCCTACGATACGGTCTGTTTCCCACGTCACTTTCAGGCATTCATCGCCTTGACCGTTGATTCTTTTCTTTCCTTCGTAATAACATTCCCAGGCTCAGACGCTGGTCACTGATCTCTTGAGGGCTCGTGTTACTGTTCAGCACGCGCACCACTACTATCACATTGTTCTAAAGACTATCGACGCTGTGCGTGGTACTGCAGTCGGTCGTACCGCTCTCGGAGGCCTGGGCGAAATGAGCAAAAACCGGGATTATCAAGGCACGTGAACAATATATATCATGTTGATTTTTTTTCTCAAACCGCCCGCTTCTACGAGCAGAGGCTGCAGTAACGGCAGGGAAAGCGCAAGTTTGCTTCAATGAGACCGTGCGAGTCCTTACTCCCCACGTGTCACTTGTTCCAGAAGACATTCTCCCCGATTTCGAAAAGCTCAAAGAAATGGGCCTTTTACAGGCGACGAAGATATACGGCCTCATGTATGGCTGGAAATCTTCGGGAGGGGACGTTGGTAGTGCGTGACAAGTTTTTCTATTGTGACCGAACTTCTTGGAGCTGATGACGTATCTGGGGGCTTTTCGTTCTGCTTGCGTTTTATTCAGAATCCTTGAAATTAATGTTGCAAAAGCAGGAAACGGTGTTTGTCTGCTTGACACATCTGGCGGTGTGGGTGCAGGATTATGTCCCCGTTGCTGAAGCAGATCTCCGCGCCACACGAGCATCTCGAGATCAGGCAAGAGGTGATTTAGTGACGGCATGGAAGGCGCACGTGATACCCGAGAGTTTGCCACCTCCATAGTGAATTCTTAATGTTCCTCACACTATCTCAGAATGGATATATATGTTCCATCTTGTACTTCAAAGTTGTACTTGAGATATCATCTATCATAACAGCGCACGAGCCTAGTGATGTAGTACTCCCGACTTTGTCCGTATGTCTTCAATCAGGGCATTCTCATATGTCTCGTACAGATACCGATAGTCTCAAGAAACCCTTCTAGGCCAACTGTCAAACCCTGGATTCAAGAAGCAAAGCGCCACATGCATCAGTCATCCCTCTAGATGGGTGATGGCCCCTCCCCATAAACATCTTAGCTCCGTCCCTTTCAACATTTCCTGTGCTTGGTTTTGACAAGTTGGCGAGGATTTCAAGTTGGTGAGCGCCGCAGTTGCTGTTGTTGAGACATAGGCGCTCAGCGCTCAGGGGAAAGTGGAGTATCAGCAAATCGGGTTTCACTAACCGAAAAAGCTGTTACCGAAGGCTTCCTACGGTATTCTATGAGGATCACAGATTGAGCGGATCGCGGTAGCACTACTGAGGAAGTAAGCAACTCAAGTGTTTCATTCACGTATCTCCCGAGACGTCCAGGCAGTTGGCATCCAGAACGTACGACCCTTAGATCAACTCGACCATACGCGTACGCACGCTGTCAGAGCTTCTAGGACTGTCCTTCTTTGGTAAGACAATCCCGTACAACTGATATGCTACCTTTCCTTAGAGAGCGAGTCAGTAGATCGACCGGTATGGTTCTGGAAACGCACATCTGACATATACATAGCTAGACGCTACAGAAGTTGATTCACTCAATCTATCACGTCAAAGATTTGTACACTTACATACTGTGGGATGTATCCTCATGATCTTTCTTGCGCGCGTGAGGTGGCGTTGAGTCTATTATGTGCCAAGAAGTCATAGCTCCGACCTTTGTCACTTCAAGCTATGTTACAGGGCTGTACTCAAAGGCATATATTCTAAGGATGGTATCACAAGGGCTTTGTTCCCCACTTCATCTTTTCTCCTTATCTCTCGTCTCATCTATTGTGTGCTAACATTCTGCGATGACCGACATACCTGCTGATAAGGCAGAACTTGTCGCTCTTTTTGTCGAAGCTTTGCTCTATGGTATGAACCATCCATACTCTTTCCCGCTCTCTGTGAAAAACCATTAACGTGACCAGGGATCTTTGTTGTTCTCTTTCACCAATCCCTGCGCATCCTCACGCAAAAGCGCGCAGACTCTAATAGGATAAACTGGCCATTGCTTTTAACCTCGTGCGGGATCTTTGTGACTGCAACAGGCGTGAGTACTCTGATTCCCCTTCGCCGCTGTTTTCGTGGCGTTTAGGGTGTTTCAGCACCTCTCTGTTGTTTTTCGCCGTGCGTTGGATGCTTTCATAGATCATAGGAATGACAAAGGTGGTCCCCTTGCATACTACGGGAATCTAAGGAATGCCGCGGAGGTCACCCAAGCGAGCTTTCAGGTTGCCGTAAGCTTCCTGGGAGATAGTATGGCTGTATGTCCCTTGTTGAGCTGCCGTTTTCGTTTCTCAAAGTCTCTTACGGTCTCACAGATATACCGTGTCTACGTGGTGTATGATCGGCGATATGTTGCTATCATTTTCCCGGTAATCTCCTTATGCGGCACAATTGGTGAACGACGCTTTGGTGTTCCTTCTCTAGAAACGCGCTGACCACGACCACCTTTTTCCCAATTTGACAGTGGCGTCCATTGGCTCGGTTGTTACCATTGGACAAGCTTCCACCCGCGCCTCCGCGTTCTACTTTCCTAAACTCGAGACTTGGATGCCTATCTTTTTCGGGCTCACATTCTGCACGTCTGTTATATGCACAGGTTTGTTTCCATTACAATATACATGAGCATTTACCTCAACGACTCTTGACCTCTTCTAATGCCCTTTGTTAGGCTTAATTGCCATCCGACTCTGGTATATCAACAGCCGTGTAACGAGTTACGTCGTAAAAGGAAAGAAGACGCGAAGACTAATTGCCATCCAACGTATAATTATCGAGTCTGCTACAATGTATTCGGCAACCATGTTTGTTTATCTGGTCACATACCAAAAGAAGACCAATTATAGCATCATCTTTGGCGACATGGTCAGTGGGCATACGTTTTGGTCTCAGAATATGAGCGTTACCACTGACACTGGAGCACCTAAAGGTCGCGCCCATCATTGGAATCGTGTTCTCGCTGAGTATGTATTTCCGTTTTGGTTACGGGATATCACTCTGCTCATCAGCCGCGAAATCTAGTCACAATACGCGTTAACGATGCGTTCAAGTCCTCAGGTTCCACCTTAACCACCAATCCATCAGCGAATACTCCTCAAATTCAGTTTGGCGGTCAGGAGATAGGCCTGAAGCCGGTCCCCGTCGATGTCAGGATGCAGCCTTCAGTAGACAGCTTCAGGGATCGAGATGGCAATGTCGTCGAGTCCAAAAAGCGAAATATGTTCCAAGGTGGAAACGAAAGTCGATCAACGTCGGGCGCGTCAGTCTGAGTTGGACGTTCAACAAAAAAAAAAAAAACAAAAAAAAAAAAGGGGGCTATGGGAGGTAGCAGTGTGGAATAGGGATGTGAGATATGACAGCTCACAGAAAGGAACGTGATATTCATTATCTGGCCAGTAAAAGGCCTTCTTTTTTTTACTGCATACGTGCTGTACATATATATGGTTATCAGTTATCTGACCAGGTTGCAACGGGTTTCCATGACCGAGACAAAGGTACTTGGAATATTGCCACGCAGTTTGCCGCGCACTAAAGAAATCAAGCAAATATGCTTATGTAGACTAAAGAGAACAAGCTTATTGGAGAGCAGCAAAGATTTTCCTAGCTGATTCCTGTTCCATAGTTATCACGACAGTAAATGTAAAAATCTGCGTGAAACTATGTTCTACTATGCAACACCGATTCCAGCTTCCACGGTACTAAATGTCTGCTGCACAGCACATATAAATGCTTCCTTGTTCTCTATGTCATCTTTGTTAACATCATCTGCTTCAATAATGACTTGGATCTAAGTCGTACAGAGTCTAATATCAATTGATTAGATAATGAGTGATGATAAAAGATGGTGGTGTCAATATGAAGGTGATGTGAAATGATGGCTAAGGTTGAAGAGAATAGTGCTGGTGGAGTTGGAATGAAAATAGGTCTGGTTTGTCTGCTAGCTTGTCACCACCATACTTTACTATCACTTGCTATTTTATCAATCAATCACAATGTTGTTGTTATTATTCGAAAAAGATCTGATTATGTAGTCACTGAGAAGCATCAGCAGGATTGCCTCAGAGAAAACAGAAAAACAGAGCAATCAAATAGATTTATGGGTTCAATTCAAGGCTAGTAACCTTAGAATTATTTTGTTTAATTTTAGATTCAACTGGACAAACAGCCCCAAATGCAACTGATCATGAACATATGCATACATACCTTCGTGCATGATTGGGCTCAAATAACTGCCAATCGGCAAATGCATGTATCTGAAACATTGCCAAAGATGCATAAGGCAATCAACAATCATTTTCTATCTATCTCTATAGGCACCGATCCTGTAAGGGCAACCTCACCTTACCCGGGATATGCCTGCTGGCAGGCATACTGCAGGGGATACTACCCTGTCAGCATCCTGCCTAGGCCTGCAAGGGGACTCGAACCCCAAGCTACCCACAGGGACTCACTCTAGGCTGGTAAGGGAAATCCAAAGTTATATAAAAATCAAAGAGTAACTACAGTAGCGAGACACATACCTGGTAAGGGAAATCCAAAGAGAAAAGGGTGAGGATGCCCTTACCTAAGCGACTAACTATATAGCTACTGGTGGTCAAACAAGAGCAAACAAAGGTGTAACTAGCATTAGGGTAAAATAGAGAAAAAGGGAGGCGAAGGACATAATACTAGAGATAGGATAGATCTAGTATAAAAGGAAATAGGGAAAAGGAGGGGAAAAGGAAAGGGGGAAAAGGGAAAAAGGGGAAAAGGAGAGGAAAAAGGGAATAAACCGGTTGTCCCCTGACAGATCCATGACTGAAGCTTCGACACTTCAATTTCATTTAGAACAAGCACCTGGACATTTGGAAAGTTTCAGGATCATTCCAATGAATCTTTTTTTGTTCTTTTCTATTCAGAAAAATTGTTGACTCTATTATCTGTAGTTCTGAACAGTTATGAATCAGTTTCACAAAGTTTTCAAGTAGATACTATTGTTTTAGTACAAAACTCTCCCTATGTAGACACAGACCCCAGAACCACCCCACAACCCCTATCTTTCACCATCCACACGACACACATCCTAGCTACTGTTTTGTTTAAATACATTTGTAATTCCCATTAGAATCTAAGGCAGTATATCTCCAACAGTCTGACTATTGTTTTTCCATTGATTGCTTTATATATCTGTTATGATCTGTCTGATAGAAAATTACTACTGGACATTCACTCTCAATTACAAGAATCTATTGAAATCAATCACTATCTCAAAACTGCTAAGTCACATGCTTATCTTTACCTTGAACTGTTCATGAGACTGCATGCAAAATTTTAGCACTGATAAATTGCTCCCGCATCAGCACGTCCCTTGCATCACGGTACACTTTTGGTTAGAGTACAAAATTAGTGCTGACTCAGCACATCAAGGAAATTTCTTATTAGTTGTTGTCGATAACTTCCCCTTTGACCCACATATGATTTTCTATTGAATCACAACACAATGAAGGATGTGCTAAATGCCATTCCTAGTCTTACTAGCATATCCTAATCCTGCTAATCTCCATCACAAGCTCTCTAATCCAAATCATCATGATACTTACAGTGACTCACAAAACTGAGTCAATGTTTGGTGCTTTTGGACTATTCATTGAATAGTTTTGAATGTAAAACATATATGAAAAAAGTATTGGTGCATCAAAGAAAGAATCTGATCAGGGCTATGCAACCATTAAAACATTATGTAATTCCAATCTGGGGTGATGAAGATATGGGCAATTCAAATCAAGGGCCCATTGACTCAGTTTTGTGAGAGGGTATCAGAGAAATACTAAGTTGCAATTCTAGTACTTGGTATTGCCCCCCTTAGCCTTAATTACTCCCTCAAGTCTTCTAGGCATACTCTCTATCAAATTCTGACACACCTCTGGTGGTTATGTTATTCCATACCTCCTCTACTCTCTCCCAAATTTGCCAAACTCCCTTGGGTGGTGTTGGATACTCCTTAAGCCCTTTTTTTGCATGATCCCAGAGGTGCTCCATAGGATTTAGGTCTTGAGACTATGCAGGCCAGCCAAGGAGAGTGATATTGTTGTTTTCCATCCAGTTCTTAGCCTTCTTTGACTTGTGCTTTGGATCATTGTCCTGTTGAAAAATTACCTGTTCCTCAGGACTTCCACTTTCCTCCAGGCTGGGCAGCAGGTGGTCCTCCAAAATGGACACAAACTGATCAGCATCCATCTTCCTGTAAGGGCAACCCTCCTAGCGCCCGTAGGTACCTAGTAGAGGGGAAATCCAAAGATATATATATGTGTAAAAAGATACAATGAAGGAACTCTCACCTAGTAGAGGGGAAATCCAAAGAGAAAAGTCTAGGGATCCCCACTACTAGTGAAAAACTATATACGACTATCTAACACCCAACCAGGGGCACTCCTATGCGCTGTCAACCCTGCCCGACTTCTATCCCCATAAGGTACTTCGACCCTGACGAAGGTCGGATGTCGGGCCGAAGGTTCGGATCAGATGCTCGGGCTCTTCCCCGAGGTTGGTGGAGGTCTTGGGTGGTTCAAGGTTTCAGACTCGTTACCCGAGACTCCGGGTTCGTACTTGGAAGGTTCGGGTCAAGGACGCGAGGCTTCGGACCGAGGTTCCCGTGCTTTGGACTTGTGCTCTGCATGTGTAAGGGCCTTGAAGGTGGAGGATTTGGCGCAAACGGGTTGTCCCCTGACACTTCCCCTCAATCTCTGCAAGCTGGCCAACACCATTTCATCCTATACACCCCCATACCATAATGTTTCCCCCTCCAAACTTGACTGTCCCCTGCACCTTGTCACGATCAGGAGTTACAACATTTCACTGTTGTAGTGCCAAAATATGTCTTTCTGAACATCTCTGAAGATCTCCTTTGGAATCCCGATTCACCTTTGCCTCAATACTTCGCACACATTTGATCTGGTCGCCCAATCCAGCCCAGGAATCACTCCATTAAGTGTTTGGTAAAACAATCAATAACCAGGTCTGATCATAATCTTTTCTAGAAAAGAAGCACCCTGACTATTCCCATCACTATCCCCATCTTTTCCAATGAACTCGTTGATTGAGTTATTCGTATTTTGTGGAAGCTTGCAATGACATTCCATATCATCAGACTCTATGATATGAATATTCTAGACCCTCAGGATCACCTTCTGAAGGATTTGCACATGGTTATCCCTACCCAATGAGCCATGCAATTTGGAAACATGTTTCAAGAGCTATTGTTGGTCCATTAATCTTTTTACCCATTCACAATTTTTCTACCTCCCTTGTTCCTTTATTCCTATGGCCATTAATTAGTATACATGTACCTTAGCTACTTTCCAATCCTCACAGACTCTTTCCCATTCACTTTCCATTCCAAACTGTTCAGTATATAGCTAGCACATTTGCACGTATATACCCTAGTTCAATTATTGTACGTCTACTTGATTGTTCTACTCCAACTTGCCAACTTGTCGTGAACTACCTTGAACAGTAACTTTACATTTGAGTGAGTGCTCCAACTTTACTTATATTAGTTTGAACACACTTCAAAAGAATGTGAGACCATTAGCTGTGATTGAAAATGGACTGCAAAGTTCATTCGATCCATGAGATAGAATCCCTTTGGAATATCTATCTCTTTGGAACTATGCACCTTTTCGCAAACCTTCTGAAAGCCATCCACTTTTACTGTAGGACTTTCATTCACTCTCAAATATCATCTGATTACTATTAGAAACATTTCTGAACAATACTACTAACACTACATTCATCTATGACTTTTATCTTTGATAATTGAATTCTGACACACCTCCCTGTCAATCAACCCTCCCCCTTCTGTTTCCAAACCCACTGCCTCCCATCTGAACCAAACCTGTTGACTTTGGTCTCATCTGACCAAATGACCCTCTTCCAGTCCTCTACAGTCCACTCTCTGTGCTTCAAAGCAAAGGCCAGCCTCAGCTGTCTATGACTTGCACTGAGGAAGGGTTTTTTTCTTTTTTTTTTTGCCAAGGAGGGGAATCTGCTTCCAGACACCTTTCTCTATGTGAGTAGGTAGTGTGGGGTTCCGGTTATACCGCTACCCACTAAACCCCCCCTTCCCATCTCTGGGTTACCATTTAGCACTTTGACTGCTTGTTGAGTCTTAGTCTAACTGAGGTGGGTTGGACCCCACATGGTTTTAGGAAGGGTTTTTTCTTCTTCACCACAGCCTTGAATGAATGTTTCCTGAGAACTCTTCTGACTGTTTCTGAGGAGACTGTGTGGGGAATAATTGTATTGATGTGTTTGGTGACCTGAGTAGCATTGGCAGCTCTGCCAGTAGCAATTTGTGATAAAATAGCATATTGATCTCTAGAAGAAAGCTTGGGAGGACGACCTCCAGAGAAGCAAGGCTGGTTGGGATGGAGAGTTCTGAGAATCTTGGATACTGTGGACTGGCTGAGCCCAAGTCCTGAGGCAATAGTGCAAGTGGAATGACCATGAGAGGCCAAGGTGAGGAAGTTTTCTTTTTGAGCAGAGGAAGTGGGGTGCATTGGAGTGTAGTGAAGTTCTGGACATGTATCCTACGTTTCCAGATGAGCTGTAGCTCATCGTGGGTCATAGCAGAGAGAGAGAGAGAGAGGCAAATGAGATGTATTAGGTCAATATCAGAACTGAGGAATATACAAGAGGGTTTCAAGTTTATATACTCAGGGATTGGGTCTGGGGATGGCTAATATATGTGAAATGTGTTTCATAACTATCATAAAAAGATTTCCAAAACATAGAAATGGGGGGGGGGGGGTGTCAAAATAGGATGACAAGGGGAAGCAAGAATAGAAGAATGACAAGGTTGTCTGGATGAACCTGGGGATCCGGAGATCTGGAGATCAGCTGGATACATGACTGCGACAATGTAGTTGTTTGTGGGTCTGTGAGGTGTGTATCACTATGGTTTTTGGTCAGTGAGTCAAGATGACTTGTTCCTTGAAATTTGAACCCTGTGTATGTGTTTTGATCTATTGTTCAGTCATGTGTCTCTTGTTTTTTTTTGTTTCTTTTTCTTGATACGAGCTGTGATGATGTAAGCTCCATTGAGAATATACAATAACATTGCCATCACCATCACCCATGCCGCTGCCTCTATACAGTCATCTCCCTACCTCCTTACCCATCGCTGTCCCATCCCAAAAGATCTCAAGTATTCACATGTCCAAGTCATTGATCTTGTTCAAAGGTCTCGTTTTGTCTTTTTTTTTTTTGGCTCCTTGGTGCGGCCGACCAGCTTCTACAGTCATCACACCCTTCCACGATGTTTTCACCTCTTCAAACTTCCCAAAAGGATAGAAGACATCTCGAGGATATCTCTTCAATTTTTTGGACATGTATCCCGTTTTTCCTGTAGACCCCCAGACTCTCGTGTAAATATTCCACGACACGAATCCTGAGTCACCGATGTCATCCCAGTCTTAAAACAAAAGAAACTCTTAATCCTCAAGGTACCATAGGTTAACATAATCAATTCCATAGTCCATAAATTTCAAGAAGGACCCACTGCTATCTCTTTTCCTCTTTGTTTTACAAGACACAATAATATCCATCGTATATCAAATTTCTTTTCCTGTCCTACTTTTCTCCTCGGATAAGATCGATCCCCAACCATATACGCCATAGCTAGTGGGAAAATCATAATAATCATTTTTAAACAACAATAAACCCAGAATAAAGAAACAAGAAATATTTTTCGTACATTGCGTGTGTGTCGCGATCTGAATGGGTCAAATCGAGAGACCAATAACACGTAGGTTGTTCGTACCATACACCTGAAAAAATACAAGATGGAATGTGTTTCACCTTTAATTCAGGGTCAACCACTCCTAGATTTCACGTGGAAGCATGCAACAGGATCCAGTTGTGTGCCTATGCACATGGAGTGTGTGAGTTATCTACACGAGATATATAATATTTGTTAAAACTCAACAGTATGTCCCATGTCGTCTTGATGTATCTTAAGGAGACGGAGAAAGAAATCATTATGAAATTATATAATCAACCTCCGGCCAAAAAAAAAAAAACGACGAACCCCCAATCTGCTCATCTGAACTACACCGTGGACTAGGTCAACTCCATGAGCTACAATATATTTCTGCTATCGATGTTGATCATCGACACCCAGAAAAAATAAAAACATACCAAAGTCATTCTCACACTTGTGCAGATCCATATCTGGGTTCTGCAAGGGATCCTTGCTCACAACGTGCTAGATGCCAAAAATAAAAATAAAAGAAAAGAAAAAGGAGGGTGGTCAACGGAGAATCAAATGGTGATTTAAAAGGGAAAAAAAAAAGTAATCACAATCGTTCCATGAGAGAAGGGATGGTTCAACACCATCACCAATGTCACATGCTTCTTTCCAGGCTCCAGTACAGCTGTGAGAATGAATAAATGAATAACATCAGACTCAATTTCCAACAGTCACAAAAAAAGAAAAAAAGTCATATATACATACTTGTGTAAGGAACCCAGGGAAAATTGCAATCTCAAATTCAGAAACCGAGTCGTCCTTCATTATCTCAAGCTCCATAACATACTGCTCTGCAGACCAGGCGGTACTTTACTGGACCCCTTTGTTTCCAAACGTGCTCAGGTACTTTGATCGATGGCACATCGTTCAGATTTGCCAGGGAAAAGGAAATACATAGAGCTGAACCCGTGCATGCCCTTGTGCTCGGCACTAGACACTCGTAAAAAAAAGAGTTTGACATGAAAAAGGGGGTATTTCGAAAATAAAATGGGGGATTTACTGGTTTTTTATTTGCTCAGCAGCATATTCCTGATCCCGCATCATCTCCAAAGTCACATGAGACACATTGTCCTTGAGCTCAAATGATACTCCTACCAATTTCTCACATAGTCAACAACAATTGTGAGTCAAGAAAAGAAGAAAAAAAACATTTACCATCCAAGATGTGTTCTTGCACATTTTCACCTACACCAGGAAGATCGACCCTGACATCCACCCCGATCCGGTCCAAGACGTCCCTGTGTCCGATACCAGAGAGCTCAAAGATCTACGCGCTCTTCAGTGTTCCTGCAGTGACCACCACTTCTTTCCGACGTATGTGCGGGAGGTATCTGATCCCCATTGAAACTCAACCCCTGTCGCTATCAGTTTATCTCCAGGGAAACGACCCTCAGCAAGGATAACCTTGGCGACAGTGGCTTCAGTAAGAACCTACCACCCGGTTTGATAACTGCAAGTGGGAAGATAGATATGTCTATATGTAAGCATATTTTCTATAAAACGACGGAAGGTGTGGGGGTCAAGTGGAACTGGGGGAGTACAAGTGGAACCAAGGTTGTTCCTATTGAGATTGTAGGGGTATTTCGATGACTGCTCGTCTGAAAATCCAATAAACCTTTCGAGGGTGGGTATTAGGACCTTGCCCAATGTCAGAAAGGCTTTGTTTTTACTTTTTACTCTTCTTGCTGTACTTTAAAAAAGTCATCCCAGCCCCACCCAGGATTTCCAAGGCATTCAATGGCATTTATATCAGCAGCACGTGGTTTACTTGTTGGGATATCATCAGGCGTGCACTTAAACCCACCAAAAAAAAGACTATACCCATGCATAGAAAATTCATGCCAGAGCTGCCTCCCAGACCTTTCCCACAAAACCAAAGTATCTTCCTCGCACACGACTGCTTCGCATATTAAACACCCAGTCATATTTCAGGTTCACGAATGTTTTACCCAATTGGGCAACGACGACAATCTCCGCATCGTTGAGGTTGTCCTGTCCTGCTTCGAGGACAATCACTGAGATGGAAGGATCTTCGCTCACTCTTGTCACGACGGTCAACCCTGCGGGCAGATGTATGTGTGGTGTATGTGTGGTGTTTTGTTGGAGATACAGTGGACAAGGAGTGACTTACACCTCCACCTGCGACGATATACTCAAATGTTTTGTCTGCAACGCTTATGATTGCAAGGGTGTCTGTGGCGGTAGGCCAGTGAGCCTTGTGTGGAGAGAGAGAGACAGAGGGTGCAAAAAGGTGCATCGATTTCATGGGTCCTTACATCCAATATCAGCCCGAGAAATCCAGTCATTTCGTCCAGGTTCCAGAGATCCGTCCCCCCCAGATATAAGATATATTATCCATCTTTCGCGTATTTATTCCTTGGAAAGCTTCATTCTGCGATCGTGAGACGTCCTCAGCATTGGTATACTCGCATACTACTGGAGTCTCAGCAACAACAACAGCAACAACAGCAAAAACAACATCGAACTTGACTCAAGGCATTTGAGAGTTCGCATACAACAGCTTTGTTGACAAAGTGGGCGTTCGAGTTTCCCCCGTCTAGCGGAACTGTGTAACCCTCTCGCCCTCCCACTGTCTCCACACTCATGATGTTCTCCATATTTCTACTTAAAAGTCCATCCATCATTTCTACCCTGATTTTCCCACATTCACAGGGCTGTCTCAATCTGGCGATATTCGTGGTGCTGGTGGCCATCTTGGTCCGAGATCTGTTCTCCAGACATTTCCAACTTAATCGGTGGAGTTTCTCCCACTATCCATGCAGTGCCTAGTCGTATACCAATCATGTGTGGCTATTGACAACCTCCATCCTTCGCTCTGACTCAAGGGTAGGCTTTCGACCTTCTCGTTTCATTCCGAATGACCATCTATCCTTGACATGCAGCATTCAGGTGTCTACTCACACCGACATTGTGCAATTTTCTGTGCGTACTTCGTTGAAGCTCACATCATAACAACGGACGATGGGACAACTCCTTGTAAAGTTCCCTAGGCTTGGTGCAATTTCCTTTCCGTGAAAAATCCTGAACAGTATGATCCCGGCACCAATTACGTTTTGGATATGTTTCTATGCTTCACTTGCTTCACTTTTGCAAGTTGGACCCACGTTGTAAGCTTATCTGTACTACGTCAATAATAATGTAACACACCAATGTAAACACACCGACTGATTGGCAGTAATGATCAAATCATGGCACTGAATATTAGTGGGAGACAAGCATCGGGTATCATTTCTCCATCCCCAATGCCATAAACTTCTTTCCAGGCTCTGGGACAGCTGCAAAAATAAATAATACTAACATCAGACCCAATTTCCAACGGCAACAAAAAAAGAGATGTTTTACTAACATACCTGTGTGAGGAATCCAGGGAACATCAGGATCTCAAGGTCAGGAACCGAGTCGTCCTTGAGTATCTCAAGCTGCACACCCGAAGCCTATCATAAATAAAGCTCGTCATTGCTCGACAGGTTACCGCACAACGTCACAGCCATCGATCACTGTTCTAAGCACAATGTATCTCTGGGGTTTGCCTCCACACTGTAATACAAAAACAAAGTTCATCACTGTCCACATGCTCGAGGAGAATCCACCTCGGCACTCGCTTTAGTGTCCCCAAACAAAAAGAAATTTGACTGCCGGCCCGTGTCTTGGTCTGAGGAGCCTGCTCCACAATTCCCTATGAGAAGACTCTTTTCGGACCGAAGCACACACCACACATGAGAAGGTCCCCAACTTCCATTGTACTTTAG